>BMAW01065867.1:75418-151823 GCA_019974015.1 Nephila pilipes
CCCCCACACATATATATATATAAATTGCACAACATTACAGTTTCTTCACAATAAAAATGAAACATAATTAGATAAATTAAAGGAAGGTAGAAATGAAGTGAAGAGTGACTTGTAGATAATAGTATGTAAATGAAATTGATTGAAATGAGATAGAGGATAACGATTTACTAATAGAGATTAATAATTCGATATGAGCCTCTTTAATTAATTTTGTGTATTGAAACGCACTCTATTTTGAGTATTCAGATAAGAATCAGGTGTTTGTAGGAAGTGATTGAATCAAACGAGTGAACTGGTAAGTTAATATTTGTTAATTGACCCTAATTCTGAATTGATAAGTTACTTGAGATTGGAGAGAAAGCGACTTTAACTATCTATTAATGATTATCAGTAAATTATTTTGTGTTGTTATTTCGTGTCATTAATTGGATTTCATTATTTATTGCTTGATATATTCAACTAAGTTGTGGCACAATAATATGATAATGAAGGGAAATCGTTACAACTTTTGACTCACCTCACCCTGTATAACGTAGTTTTGTTTAGAAAATGAAATTCAGCTACTAAAATATTTTGTTGCTGGTCACTGAACTTATCTCCAGCTTAAAATGAAAATAAATAGCAAAGAGTTACAGAAGAATATGAATTAGTTAGTGAACCGTGTGCATTGGCGTTCCTACTAATATACATACTATACATTCTTTACTTGCATCTACATAATTTTTAACAATCCTTTCTAAAAACTGAAACATATTCAACTCCAAAAATTTATTGCCCTTCTAAACAAACTCTGTATGTGAAAAATAATGTATTCATACTTCTCCATACTTAACAAGACCAGAACTTGAATTTGATTTTATGAAAAAAAAGAAGATCCGAATTCAATTTAGAAGAAAGAGAATGATCAAATTCATTTTGCTTTCCCACAAGAGAATCGAAATGGCTTTTTTATGCAAACAAGTAGAAACAACTCGCACTTCTGGAGAGACCGAAATTGATTTTCAAGAATAGGAATATACATTTTAAACAAAAGTTAAAACCTTGCGTTTGAGAATAAGAGATGAATTTTATAATACTTTAAAACGCGCATATACCTATTGGGTTTCATGAGACCAGTTATATATAAGGGTAACATATGAATTTAAATTCGTATTTTTTACTGAATCCGCTATTGAACAAAGTTTACTAAGATGGTATACTCAAGATCTTTTGCGGTTCGGAAAATGCAAATAGATTTTGTAACTTTAACTGAAAATTAAAGGATTTTAGAATGAACAGAAATGGTTAGATGTACAAGAGAAGGTTTCTTTCTTTCTTTTTTTTAAAAGAAATTCTTATATTTCTCCTTTGTTCACTCAAGCAAATGGAATTTCTTGGAAATAATGGAATAACGTATGATACTATGGAAATGCTATTCAGTTTATGATGAGAAGCAGCATTGATTTAAAAAGTTTTGGAAGAGTTTTAGCAAAATGATTTATTGTGGTATAAGATACAGTATATCGGAACAAACAAAACGATTGAAAGAAAATTTTTCCACTGGAATGAAAAGAGAAAATTATGCATATTTAATGATTCAAGAAACCCAGGGACAGAACAGCAATGAATCCGAGGCTCGTATTTGAAAACATACGTATATTAAAATGTTCTAGAGCGTGAATTCTGCTTAATTGTGATGTAGAATAACACGAATGTTATACAATTTAAATTTATAAGTCGCATTAAAATGCTTTAATTTTATATATCGTTAAATATTTGCTATGTACTGGCTCAGGATTATTTTTATTTTATTTTGTCTCTTCCCTGTCAATAAATAGTCAAATTATAAAGGTTGTCAAGTATGCTTTATCTAACGATTGTTTAATAAATCTCTACGATATCATCACACCCACAATTTATTTAGTCATATTTCACAACCATGTGCAATATATCTGACTGCAACACTAGAATGGTGTTTGCTTTTTCTTCCAGCTTTGTTTTCAGTTAATACTTCAGTTAAGTTTATTATACTTACAATGGAACAAAATATTAATGATTTATTTAACAAAATTTGAAATTAATCTTATTATTACTTCATTTCATGTTACATATTTAATATTATTATTAATTCGCGAATTACATTTATTTTTACATTTCATGTAATTGGTACTGATTTTGATAGATTCTGAATGTATAACAATTTGGCTAAAACAGCCTCTAACGGCAGAAATCTAAATTAATCTCTATACAAATATCTAGAATTCCTAAGGATAGTATTATCTATGGTCTTTTTAAACGTTAATTGTTCCCACAATAAATTCGCTGTAACAGATCTTTTCTTGGAAATTATTAAATAATTTCATAGGA
The DNA here is from genome assembly GCA_019974015.1 of Nephila pilipes. Lineage (NCBI taxonomy): Eukaryota > Metazoa > Arthropoda > Arachnida > Araneae > Nephilidae > Nephila > Nephila pilipes. Next base: position 77,765 of record BMAW01065867.1, read on the forward strand.
TTTAATATATTTTGTGGACATATGTCTTTTTAAATTACATTCAAGCCAATTTCTTTTTTATCCTATCGAACGACGATCTACCTCGATTGTAATCTATTCTATAGCTGATCGAAATCAACACTAACGAGTCACGTGGTAGTGGAGTGCGCCATCTAGTGGAAAACATCTAAATTATTTTATGCACTCTTTCGTTGTGTGCTTAGAAATTTATGTAGATGGTGCATCACATAAATTAAAACTGCATCATGTGATGTTGATGCTATAGCATTCATAACAAGTAACTGTTGGAACGCGATATTTCGAGCACTAAGAAAGGAATATTTTATCAAAATTAGTATGTAATGATCAGTTTAAAAATAAATGCTAATTAACAATAAATAATCGTTTTTAAAATTACTTAATGTGTGTTGATTAACATTTTTTTTTGGAAAAAAATTTTTATTATAAATATTTATTTTATTTTATAATATAAAACAAAATAAATATTTCTGATTTCAAAATCAGTAATGATAGAAAAAAATATTTATTTTCATTAAGAAAAAGTAATCAATTTTTAAACATACATTTAAAATTAATTAATTAAAAGCTTATAAAATTTATAAGCTTGTTAAAAGAAAGAAAGAAAATAAGGTTAATGAAATATTAGGTGGAAAAATGGTGATTAAGTGCTGTGTTTATAAATATTCGATTCATATAAATTTATTCATCCTTAAAACAAAATTAACAGATAAGAAAAGATTTAATAAAACTACAATTCACTTTAGTTTAAACAAGATTACTATCCGGCGAGACATTGTGAGAAATTTTAGACCGAAATTAAAATATGTTACTGAATAATGACTCACACAGTAAAATATGTGAATATAGGACATAATAATAAAGATCGAAACTAATGACGTTGAAAATCACTAATTGGTAATTTATTTATTAAAAATTACTAAAAATATTTTTTTTATATTTAGAATTTGCAAAAGATACTTGCATCCGTATTATTTGCAAAAGATAAAAAAAAAAAGACAAAGGGTTAATAAGTATCGCACACCGATAGAACATATTAGGTTTAATGTTTGAAAAAAGCAACATTTTCAATACGAATCAACAATCATCTATAAGTTCAAAAAGTAATACAAACAGCATGCACAAGATCTTGACAATAACGATGAGAACGGATATATTAGTTATGCTTGAAAACATAGTAATTTGAAGACAAATAATCAAAAAACATTTGACATGAAATTTAAGCTTCACATTCGTATTTTATTAGTTCAAACTGGAATCCTATCGTCTTTTCAGATGAATTTAGGGTTTGAATCATGATGGACATATGTCCACGAAGGCATAGATGAGAACAAACTTTGTTCGTCATCATAATACGGGCCCTGCACCTGAAGTGATGATAAAAATTGCCACTGGGTCTCTCATTTTACCCCCTTTGTTTCATTTATGGCATGTTAAAGTTCTTAGCTGTCCTCTATTTTGAGACCTCTGTGTCGCTACATTGCAACAAAACTAAAAAAAAGTATTGTAAAACTAAAAAAAAAAACAATTTGCTCGTATTGCTATGATATCCTTTTATACAGAGGATGTTCAACTGTTGTTCTTCCCAGCAAGTTCGTATTGTTTACCCAAAAGAAATAGTACATTTAATCACGTTCCTATCCCATTACACAGTATATGTACAGTTAAAAATGTTCTGCTTTTTCTTTACTTTTTCATGGTGTAGCATTTTTAGGGACATCAGTGTTTACATTCTGATCACTACTTTTATTTATTAAGGAATTGTATATATTTTGTATATATATATATATATATATATATATGTGTGTGTGTGTGTGTGTGTGTGTTTAACTCTCAAGTGAATCTTTTTTTTTTTTTAAATTTAAAATGCAAATGAAAGTTAATTTCCAAATGAGTGATTACTCAATTTTGGGTGTATTTGAAAACCGTGTTTGTAGTTTCTATACATGTGATTTGTACATACAAAAAAACTTCTTCTTTTTGGTTTATTTTTTTGTGTTTTTAACAACAGTTTTGCTTCATAGTTATTTTAGCTTATGTTTCTAATGATATATTTGGAAATTGTACAGTTTTTTTTTGCATTTAATTTTCAATGTTTTTGAGTTTGATTTTAGATTCTCTTCAAATTTATTTTTGTTTTTACAGTAAATTTTTCATAATCTATTTTATTGATGGGAATAGTTTGGTTGATAATACTAGAAAAACTCAGCCCAACAGTGCTGCAAATTTAAATACATTACTTTCCAAATTTTTGATCTTTCTTCAAAGTCTTAGTTATTAAAAAAATTTCAATTACTGCAACTCTTTTAATTATCACTCGTTTTTTTTTTTTTTTTTTTTTTTTCATTTAGCTTAGTTTTTTTTCGAATTTATAATATTCTTTTATAATTCAATTTAAATAATGTATTATCATGCAGATCTATCTATTTTTAGTTTGGTTTATATCTTATTTGCCAAACTTTATCTCTTTTTAGTTTGGTATATATCTTATTTCTTAAGTGTTCAGTTTTGATTTTTGCATTTCATTATAATGTTAACTTTTGAAATAACTTCCAGGTTTATTTTTGATTTACCCATCATCCTTTTTCTAATATTTTACTTTTGAGCGTAAGTTCAGGTTGCCATTTTTATGAATTTTTTGAGTGGTTATTGAGCTTATTGTCTGTCTTTTTAATTCTTTTCTCTAATAATCATTTTCAGTTTTATTATATAATAATTATGTTCCGTTATTCGTTTGTGTCGTAAATTTTATTCTGTTTTCTAAGATTTTTAGTTTTTATGTTGACAAAATGTTTTTTTTTTTTCTTCTGAATTTCATTTTCGTTTGTCTGTTGAGTAGCATTTTTAATTAAATATAACATTTGCCATATAATGCCATTGATAGAGGGGACAGTTTGTTCATTAATTCTGGATAAACGCTGCTTTAAGCAGTCCGCAACTTGTTATAGTATTAATTATATTAATAGAATTAATTATATTCTATTGCATTTCTTTATACTTTGATTTCATTTTTAGATGCTCTAATGTTTCAACTTATTTATTTCTTCTACTACTTCTAGTAAATTCATACTTTGTATTTAACTTATTTCTTTTTTGGATATTTAACTACAATATATCATAATTTTCTTATATATTTAATTTAAAACTTTTTTCTTTATTTGCAATGATTTACTTGTAGATTTATATACTTGGCACATATGAATCATTTTTATCCAATATTATAATAGTGTTTTCATCTTTACTATAATTTTTAAACTTTCTTAAATTTATTATTTAAAATTATTTCTGAATTTAATATATTATTTATTTTCATTATTTACACACACACACACACACACACACACATATATATATATATATATATATATGAGTGTGTGTGTTGTGTGCGTGTGTCTGTAAGAAGAAAAATGTAAAAATTGCAGTTGAACTAAATTACATGAACTAAACTTAAAATACGAAGAGGAAAATTTCAACCAGAAAAGTAAATAATAATACATTACATTATTTCAAGTATGCATGGAAAAATTAATATTTTCTAAAGAAAGAAAATTAAAATAAATGGACAAAGCCACAAATATATAAAAAGAAGATATAGTTATTGAAAATTAAAAAAAAAAAATTCAAAAGTCTGAATAAAAAAAGGAAAACCGGAAAATAATATATTTCAAGTTGTGAGAGGCTTTAGACTGTTATGCTGAGTAATTTTAGAATTACAGTCCATACTGCCCTCATCAAAAAAACATATTATTAAAAATGGTTATAAAACCAAAAATATAAATGAAGTAAATCCAAAAGAAATTTAGAAATCATTAAGAATAAATTTCATTAATGAATAAACTATATATACTGCTAACTCTCGATGCTCAATATGCATTATTTATGAAACAATATAAGAATACACGTTATATTAAATACTTTTTCATTTCCATAAATTATGAATGTCAAAGACTCTCTTATTTCGTTATAAAACTTAATACATAACTTTCCATCTTGTTCAAACTGTTTTCGTAAAAGAAGATTCACAAAAAAAGAAACTTTCTCATTTAAATAAGAGCTACCAAGTTTGTAGCAATTGCTCTTTTGTGCCTTAGGTACTCATCTTGCATTTGAAACATGAACAAATATTTAAAACTTAATCATCCATCAGAAAGACTTTTCTTCACCAAAAGACTCGCTGTTTCAGTAAAGAAAACAGTAAAAATATATTTAAAGTAGACAGTTTTTACAAATATTGGTATGTCAAGGAAACCTGGTTACATGGGATTTCGCTCAAGTAGAAAATAAATCTGTGTTTACGTAAATAATGTTAGAAAATTGTTATTCTACTGGTTGGTAACGGACTGCTTTCATCTGACAAGCATATGACGTTTAAATCACTTAGAAGCATCATATTTATTTTAAAAAATGGACGCTTTTTTCTTTAAAAAATGAACCTATCTTTTCTTAAAGACATTTTTATATTCCATTTTTAGCATTATTTTTGAAAAGAAAGGTATGGTATTTTTTACAGTGCATCAGCTTCAATATATAACTAAGAATAAGGTAATACATAGGTAGAACAATTCGTAAATGGATAAAAAGATTTATATGAGCGTATTTAAAATGATAAATAAATTTTAAAGAACTTTTTTTTGAAATTCTTTCCAACTAATGATAAATCATGTATCCTTTCAAACATTTTCGGGAATGTTTTATTTAAATTCAATATGAATAGAAATTGGGAATTATAAGAATTATTCAGTTCTTTTGAACCAATGTCATAATGTCTTTCAGTTATTATTTACACTGGGAACAAAGGCCTATCCTTTAATTTATCAAACTGTTATTTGATTTTATTCTAAAAATAATGCATATTTTTTTCATTCGCAACAATTTTGATAAAAATATTTTCTAAGTTAAAAAAAAATAGAAAACATTTGGCAATATGATATCCGAAATCAAAATTTTCTTTTTCTTTTTTTTCTTATGAAAATATTGATCCATATTGAAAGTAATTAACAAGTGAAACGTTTATAAGATATTAAGCAAGCAAAATTGTAAGATATCGTATCATCTGGAACAGTACATGATTACAACTAATATAATAAAAATATTTCTTGGTTCGAATTACTAATATTATGTAAAAGAATATTTTGCATCCTTCAAAGAATCCTTGCACATGTCGACATAAGCGGAATTGTATGCAGTGAACATGATTGCAAAGAGAAGCACTATTAATAAAACAGGTCTTTCCCACTATCACTGTCACCAAACGCTGTGGCTAACTGGATATTTTTCACCAGCCAATAAAAATCCCCCTAATTTAAGATCTGAATTGTTTCATATCAATAACATTCACAATAACAAGACTCAAGACAAAAAAAAAAAAAAAAAACTACAAAGGCATTAGAATTAGTTCTGACAACACTGAATCTGTATCAATTGTAGAAATTTCCCGCATTCTTCATTGACACTAAATCATATTTCTAATTTTCCAACCACTTTACCGAATAATTTTAAAGTTGATATAACCCCACACATTTATTTATCCCACAGGAATTTCTCTATAGCCCTAAGGCACCTGTTTTGGCAGCTGCTGTCGTTGATGCTTTTGAGAATTGACTAGATATATTGTACATTATCTATGGATACGACAACATGCTTCAGCAAAATAATGGCTCATAGACAGAAGGGGAGAATTCGTTAAAAAGACTGACACTGCACCAGAAAAACAAAAAAAGGTTTTAGCAATGAATATAGGATTCTAATATTCCCCTATTCTACATGAATACTTTGAAATATATTTCGAATTTATGTTCGTGCAACAATTCTAGTTTTAAAAAATAATTGCTTGGAATACCCATCACTCGTCTCTAATTTTTCTCGCTACTGAGTTTGTGAATTTATCACTAGACTACAGCAGTTTTAATTATTATATACAGGCGTAATAAACGTTTTTTGTTTTTTACAAAAGTTAATGCTAAACAACACTTCAGTAATTTAATGATTTTGAATTCCCCCCCCCCCACATTTACTAGGTATTTAAAAATTTGAAGAAACAATACTCCACGGCTGGAAGAATAAACGAACAAACCGTGAGAAACACCGGAAGCAACATTTTCTCAATAATGGCAGATCAAGCTAAACGAAAAACCCAAATTAACAATTTTTCAAGAATGGTTGAGTAAATCGAAAGAAACATTTTTTTTATCATAGATTAAACGATGAAAGTTAAGTAGTTGCAATCTGGAGGGCAGTAAATAGGTTTTACAGGAATGCTCATGAAATAAATGAGGTTTTCTAATGCAAGGTCATTATTGGCTTAAAGCGCATCAAGATATCAATGTAATTTTGTCACGTTCTCGGCAATGTTAATGGTTGTGAACCGTAAAACGGTGCCCCAAAAGGCGTTTTCTCTTATGACGATACAGCTATCCACTAACAACGTCCGCTATGAGAGATATCGGACAATACTTGTCAAAAAAACTGTCAGAATAGATGAAACTTATAGTTAACGGACATAAAATGCACAAGTGTTTCTTGGAGCTGAAGCATCGCATGCATATACCATCTGCATCATGTAAAAGCTTTGTAATCTATAGATAATTTTACAGATTAAATTCCACTTCGATTCTGCAGCAGACTACAGTGGATTTAATAATCACACATTTATGAATATGACTGTCAAACAGTTGATGAATTTTTTGTTGATTTATTGTCTTTAAATTTGACTATCGTCTAAGAGTCTGGACTGAACTTGGAACATATGTCCTCACGGAAGTATTTTCGAATTTTCACATAAATTCGTAACATTATATAACACATATTCCATCTTTTATACTGCATCTTAAAAGTTTAGGAATAAAAACCAGAAATACGCAAATTTTCCTTTGATTTGAAATGTGAAAATTTTCCATTTAACATAACAATATAAAAGACGAAATATGAAACACATTGCACGCCAGAAAAAAAATGTGTTGATTCAAACAGAAATAGGTATTGTAGTAAAATATCCTAATTACTATCGAGTAGAAAGGTTATGAATATAATATTAATGTGCAATAACTTTCTATCAGATAAAATATTCTGCGACAATGAGTCCTATTATTTAACATTATGTGAAAATAACCTTAAAGCTTCCTGAATCTTACAAGTCTTGTTTTTGCATCGCATATATGTGGGAAAGGGCGTGTGAAAACTGCCGTTAGCGTATAATTACTTTATCCACCGTGCAATCCAGTAAGTGAAAATTTTTATTTTTGTGCATTCTACCACCTATTATGAGTCACCTCCCCCCCACAGACACATTAACTGCATTATAATTAAAAATGATGTACTATTTTTTATAATTAAATATATTTAATTAACAGAGTTACCTTAAAATAGGTGCTGAAGTATTGAAGAATAGAGTAAAACTTCTAATATTACCGTTTCCGCTTTAGATAGAATTTTAAAAAAAAATTTGCTCGAAATCTTAACAAAAACACAATATAATTCAATTTCTTCCAGAAATATTCCCATATATAAACTTCACCGGAAGTTCGGTTTTGAGATCTCAAGTATTCCATATTTATGTAGTTGTGGGGTGAGACTATGAATAACATATATACAATATTTACATTTCAACGGATGTTCGCTATATAGAAATATCAAGATGGAGCATCTTATAGTTGTATAAAATAAAAAGGAAAAATAGGAATAAATGAATTACAATCGAATAATAATATGACATATTTGACGAATAAAAACTAAATACTGTATTAATGACTTCTGAAAGTTATACATGACTTTTAGTAGCTTCTAATATTTCCTTTTGCAATAATCAATATTTATAAAATAATTCAATGAGTTCTTGTTAAAAAGTAAGCAACCGAAGTCAAGGATAAAATTTAATATTATACCAATGAAAAATAATGGAAAATATTAACTAATTAGTTTTCGAGCACAAACAAGCATAATATAGTTGCCAAAATACATCATTTAAATAGCTGCATTTATTTAATTCTAAAAAAAAAACAAGGCGCTCTAGAAACAACAAGGAGGCAATTGATTACGAATCTCGTACTTTCGAGCCATGATCAGATAAAGAAGTCAGCAGTTGAGTTAGTACCACGCTTCCTACATCCACAACACACTAACGTGAGTATACGATAAATTTAAAGAGTATCTTATATTTATACACGATTATTATTACTATTGTACAGAAGTACATCTGTTGGCCAACTGAGGCTTTGAGTTTCTCTCGAGTCTCCTGCATGCCTCACAACTTTAAAGTACAGTCAAATGACGAAGTCGACAAGAGAACTAGCGCCCCTGCTTCATATCCCCGCCATGACAACGTGAGGATATTCAGTAAAATGTTAAATCTATCGCTTTAACTTTCAACAGCCCCTCTGTACGACTGGTTTCAGTAGAATCAGGGTTAAGACATGCGGCTGGACTGGAACATCCACGTTAAGATTTCGCTACCATGACTACTCAGTATTGTTTCAAGAGATAGAAGGAATATACTAATATCACTTATTTTTGTTTACATGCAATAAGAGGAACGATCAGATTATTTTAGCGACCTGATTTTCCCTCCCCTTTTATGTAAAAATCCTAACTGTTTTGCGTTTTGTTATATTCCCTCAAGAAAAATCTGAAATTCCAAATAACATCGAACGCAAATATAAGCAAAGTAAAATCTGTGCAAAACTTTTCAGAAACTCAGCAACACTACGCTACAAACTACCCCTCAGCAACAAATGAGAAAAAATATCGTCTTCTTTCCGATTTCTTTCCATTCATAAACTACCCACAGAGGCAAAATTTCCTCGCACAAACTCCATTTGTTACGTCGAAAGGAAAAATACAAAAAGAAAAAAAAAAAAAAAAAAAAAATCACTTCACGCCCATCCATGAATACGTAAAATTCAAGCAACCAATAACAAAAAAAGTCGAATTCCACAAGAGAAGTTTAAATTTTATATTTCTCTCTTGCACAGTTATTCGGCCACAACCTCATACTGTTGAATGTAGACACAGTTAAGTTCTTATAATCCCAATGCAGTGTTTAAGCTATCCTAGAAAACGTAAGGAAATATAAATATTTGTTTTCTGTTTGTTGAATAAACGTTTTCTTGCCAGGAAGGGGGAAAAGTCGAATATTGTTTTCGGTAAAACAATATATACGGTATAATAGAATTCGAAGAGAAAAGCTTTCTTAGTATCTTCGCGCAATAAAGCTACAATCCATGGAATGCAAGTAACGCAGATATTAACCAGAGCTCTTGAGTTATATCTGCAGCGGAATTAATTTTGATCTTAAGTAGTTACGTTAAAGCCCATAGAGCTTGGGAAATTATGAGAATTCTTCCTAAAACATATACTCATTGTTGCTGCTTAGAGTAACAAAAAATAACAAGGATAATATAGCAAATTCTTTTGCCAAAGCAGTTACCATAAAATAAATCTCCAAAAATTTGTTATAAGAAGTTTTATTGGAAATTTAGTTAATGTATATTTATGTAAATATTAATACACTGAAATTCAGAATATGTTTTAACTCAATGTTATTTATTCCATGCATTGCAAATGTACCAAATTTTTTTTTCTATTACCAATAATTCAGTTAAATTTTCAATGAAAAGAAGTAAGCTGGTAAATTATCGAAAAAATTTTAAACTGTGAATATAAAATAAAAATTCATATTAATAAGACATTTTATTTTATATAATATATTGTGGCATAAGTACAAGAAACTAATTTTAATTAGAAAGATAAATAATGTTAACATAATTAAACAATTTTGTGACAAATAATACGTAGCATTTATACATTAAAGGCGATCTAATGTAATATATACTATCAAATTTGCCAACATGTTTTAAAAAGCAAATACGTAAGACACATAACTGTTCAACAGTTTAGCTACCTTGTGATGATCATCCTATATTATTTAATTCTACCGACATCTTTCAGTCTTTAAAGTCATTAAGTACACCACTCTAATTGAAGATTCGTAACAGCAAGATATAAAATACTTTATTACTGAAACGTAGACAACGCTATCGTATCCCAATTAACTCGGCAATCCTAGAAAATGATTTAAAAAGGAATTCATAGCTTATCAAATCACTCGTTTTGATTCCAACCTTTCTCACTAACAGTAGCTAATCACTTTTCATTCTAATTGAAGATTCGTAACAGCAAAATAAAATTCTTTATTACTGAAACATAAATAATGTTGCTTTCTCTCTTATCCCAATTAACTCGACAATCCTAGAAAATGTTTTAAAAATGAATTCATAGCTTATCAAATCACTCGTTTTGATTCGAACCGTTCCCATTAACAGCAGCTTCGTATTTTAGTATGTAGACTAAGAATTGCACCATTACAAAAAATTAATTATGATATTTCAATGCAATTCAGTAATAACTATCAGCTTGACGTTATCCTATATTTCCTTTCCTTTTCCTTTAAATTTTAAAATTAGAGTTTTTCATTTTAAAGTAGTCAAATAAATTTGATTATTTAAGTAATTTTGTATAATAATAATTTTGTGAATATTGCTCGTGAGCCTATATGTAAAAAATCTTTTATTATCCACTTATAATTTTTTTAATTCCTGGGCAAGTGTAATAACTAATGTTCTGGATCATCTATAATAATTGTAAATTCTGGGGATTGAAGCCCAAGAGGGTTATGCTCCCCAATAACTTGAAATCTGCATCTGCTTGTAGACAACGAGAGTGGGCGTATCCCTATAAAAGATGTGTCCTCTCTTTCCGCCCCTTAACCGTTTAATGGGAAAGATTTACAGAAGGCACCATTTTCTTCCAGATAGTTAGCTATGAGCACGTAATATAAGTCTTTGTACAGATCCCTTGGCGGGGTTGAGACTTTCACGTCTTCTCGACTTTCGTAAATAAACAGTAGCCAGGAAATCTGGGTCGATTTATATTAAATTGGTATAAATTTTTAAGTTTATAATATAGTAAATTTAAATTTGCTTGAATCTTTTCCTTAATTTTTCGATTCGACAATGAGTCAGAAGAAATTGTGAATTTTAGCAGTCACGTTTAAGTTATTTTACCTTTGATGAAAATATTTCAATGCCCATTTGAAGCAGAAAAATGTACAGTAAATTACAGCGATGAAGTTGAAAATCACCTAAGGATGTGTGATCAATGATTTTATGTACTCCAACATTAATTTCTGAATTAACCACTGCAAGAATCTATGCCAGTTCTCGATTGGCATTAATTCATTGGTCACAAGAACATCTTTACAACTGTCGAACTATTTTACCAAACCTTTTTTAAACCTGACTTTACCCGCACATCCATTTTTTTGTCACAAGAATTTCTCTATAGTATAAAAGCATCTAATCTGGTAGTTACTGTCATTGATGCCTTTGAAATTAAATAATGTATAATCTGTATCGTGCATAGGCTTGGCAATAATAGCAACCAAACATATTTATTTCAAAAAACTAACTTGCTTAAATTATAAGTTAAAATTTCAAAAAAAAAAAAAAAAAAACCTTTCACAGTATTTTAAAAACGAGCTTCTTAATAGCTCGAAAATAGGAATAATCTTCATAATTACCCAGTTAATTTTGGAGAATTAAAATGTGTGGAGATATATATAAGAGAAATTAATACATCCATTTTTTACAAACACAGAATGCAGAAAGTACCGTGATTATGACTGAAAAAGGTTTCTAACAAGTAATGTACCGACTTAAATTATTCGCAACAGAAAACATAAATAACCGGAATTAAAAAAAATAATAAAACGTTCATAACTTCTACTTATACAGCACTTTAATTAAGTCCGAACAAATTTTACATATTGTAATAACTTTCTAAGAAAAAAAATACAGTGTTTAATAACAGTCTTTGTTTTAACACAACCGGTCCACTGAGAGTATAGGCAGAAAATCTCGCCACAACTTTTTCGCCGTTAAAGACAGGAAAAAGAGGAACATTATTCTAAAAACACAATTTGCATAAAAAGTTAAAATGAAAGTAAGGAAAATAAACAAAACATTACTGGTGCATAAGAGACTGATTAAAACTAGTCTGGAACGTTATTAATGCTCTGTCACCATAAAAAATGGGGTATGAAAGAAAAATAATTAAAGAGTATCTATCGCAACAAACTTTCAGCTTTTGGACTCTCAGCAAATGATTTCAACCGGAAAATTTGGAACAGGACGTAAGCTTCAAAAGGAAAAAAAAAAGTCAGTTACGTTTTAGGGATAAAAATATTGTTGCCTAGGATGGTTCATTTTTCAACATGACTCGTTATGGAGTTGAGTTGTGTTAAGAATGAAGAAATTTCTTTTTTTTTTTTACTTCTTAATTGTTGATTCCTTGTCAAATCTTCAGTCGAAAGATTTTCTCTCAAAGTAAAGTCAAAAAACAAATCTAATTTTTATACGAAACCGAAATAATTTAGATTTTGAATTAAGAAGAAAAAGTTATGTATCTCGAATTTATAATGAAAAGAAGTTAAAAGTTTTCGTTTGAGCCTAAAAAAATTGACATTTGCTTAAAATTCTTATACGCTCTTTTAGAAAACTGACTAATGACAGACAGTATTTCAATGTGTATGCAATTTCTTTTCAAAAAGTAGACTTTTAATAATTTTAATGCTTACTGTCAGAAATATGTTATTAAGACCAACAAAATGTTCATTCCAAAGGAACTCAAACTTTATCCCCATGACAAAAGTGTACCTTAAATGAGAAACAAAATTTAAAAAAAACCGATGCAAGTCTTTACTGCATTCAATTTAATGTAAATGACAAAATAATTTTTTCCTACCAAAATGTTATGTATGTGACTTAATAAAGTAATTTTAATAAAAAGAAAATAAAATGTTTCTAATTAATGTATTAGTATAAAGGTTTTTTTCCTTTTCAAATGAAGCAGAAGAACAATATATAATTTAATAACGTAAATTTAAAATTTATTCCATATATTCGGAATTATACTTCTAATTTTTACTATTTAAAATTTCATTAACAATTATACGTTAAATTTTATATTCACCGTTATTTGATAAATGTGAATTTCTTTAAAATACAATGTACTATAGACAAGAATATCTATACTTAATTTTTTTTTTGCTTTACTTTATTAATTGTTTATACAAGATTAAAAATATTATTAATAAGTTAATTAATTTTTTTGAGAAAAAACTTTTCTAAGAGAAATAGTAACCAAAGGACCTTTTCAGATTAAGAGTAATGGAAAAAAAAAAAAAAAAAAAAAAAACTTCTGCAGTTTCTTTTTGTCGGCAAAAATCATAAATGATATGTGATGAGAAAAACAGTTTTAGTAAATTTAAAATGAATTATGTAGTAATTTCAAATGGTTATGCTTCTGTTTGGTAATTAGTCATATTGCTATACATAGTATTCAAATAAGTCCAAAATGGTAACAAAAATATGTCTAATAATTAATATTTTTATTTTTTTTTAAACTCCTTTCGAATACTAAATCTACTAAAAGAAAGATAAAAATATTATAAGGGAAAATTTAACGAGAGTCCAAAAAAAGCAATTATTAAAGTATTGTTGTACATATTACTGATCATATTTCATCATTTAAAAAAAGAAATGCATACATTAAAATAATTATAAACTAAGATATTTTCTAAAAGAAAAATTAATAACATTTAATTTTATATTAGAGTACATTTTATGCTTACTAATAATAATTAATGAGGTGTTAAAATGTTTCAAAATTAAATGAAAAAAAATGAAAAATGAAATGAATGAAAAAAAAAATCTCTATTTTAAACTTAGTACACTATTCAAGACGTAGGAGGAAAATGAACAAGTTGTGTTTTGAATAATTCATGTCTGAAAATAACCTTTTCTAATTTATAGTAAAAAAGAACAAAGTTACGTTTCACATTAAATGTTCCAGAGTAAATTTCATTTTATAATAGAAATATTTCTTATATTCAGGTAAATAACGTGATGCTTCTGTACAGAAATAATTTAACTGCATGCCTGCTGTATTTCTTCTGTTACTTTATGTCGATCTTAATTTTTTTTTCTATCGCACATTTTCCTGTAACGACAAACGCTATTTCAAGAACGCCTTTTTTGAAAATATCAAGATTGCTTATTTTTTTGGGAATATCAAAATTGCCATAAATCTTAGTAAAATCGTAGCTAAGTGAAAAAAAATCAATGCAGGAGCACGAAAATTTAATTTCTGTTCAGTAATAGAATTTTGTCAGGTTTATGCAAATACGCTATTCCGAGAAAGAAACTGCTAAACTCTATAAGCGATTCCGATTACAAATATACTTCCAACTACCTAAAGCAAAAGATTTATTTATTATTGGATGCAGAACGTTGAAGATTTAATATTGAATGAAGTAGATGAGGAAAAATTTTTGTGCTGGTTTCTCTGACCTGGGAAATGTTTACTGAAAGACATTTTGAATAGAAGTGAGTACTTCAGAAAATTAAAATTTAAGAGAGTTTATCTTTAGAACATATTTTCTATGAACTGATATATAATTGGACACTGGAACTGGTCGTTAGCTAAACTCCAGTACCAAATCAACTTATAGGAATAATCAAGGTATGGACTAAACGAATTATGTTGACTCAACTTTTATTCTACTGGTACCATTCATAAGAAAGTGAACTACAAAATTAGAAAATAAATATTAATGTATGCAGAACAAAGAATTAGCAAACTAGGAGAACACTAATTATGCTTCGAGCATCATTTGGAACTGCTCTGTGTATTTTTTACTCGCATAATTTCTGCTCTTACACTAAAATCTTCGTCAAAACAAAGTTCTAGAATGCAGGTGTTTTCTATCAAGCGTAAAGATGCTGATAAGCAATGGAAACAAATGACGAAAGTTCTAGAAGCAATAAGTAAGTACAAGATGAAGTTTTGAAAGAAAGAATTACTGAACAGCATACTTTTGCTTTAACACAAATATATGTGTTTGCGGTATCCAGTGACATTTCTGTTAGTACAATTTATCAACCCATTGCTTCTAATAAAAATGTAGAATACAACTTAAAATTAGGAAATATTTTCTGTTTATCTTACTTGTGTTTACCAGATGCAAGATATATGTCCGAGTCCCCTGTTAAATACGTTTAGCTGACATTATTAATTGCAACATTGGTTTAATTAAATTATTGGGAATACATATTTCAGCTCAAGACAAATTTTTTTACTAGTTACCTTTTGCAAAGAAAAATATAAAGAATATAATTTGAACAAAAATGTTTATATTTCTTCTGTAATATCTCTTTAATTGTTTTTTGATTTGCAAGTTTTTCTAGAATTTAAGACCGCACGTTAATAGAAAAGCTAGAGCCATATATTTCAACCTCTATCTTGAATGACATAGAAGCAATTTTTTGCAAGTAAAAAAAATAAAAGCTTTTGAAGAATTACCTTGTGCAAGAAAAAAAACGTAAAAAATCTCATTTGAATATTCACTAATTAACACTCATTTTCATGCAGATACTTTTCACATAATATTTAATCAATTTGTGCACTTCATTTTAAGATTTAAGACAAAAATATGACAAAAAAAATTTAAGAGTTCTGAATGAACTGAAACGATTTGTTACTTCAATATTAGATGCTTTCTGTGAAATCTAAATGTTAAGTTCATAAAGTAAGCGGAACGGATACCTAACACATGAATAGTTAAATAACATTGGATAGCACTTTTTTCTTATAAAATAGTTAAAGAAATATTTTCATATTATTTTTATGAAACATTCAAAAGTATCACATATAATCGCTATCTCAATTACTTACATTTATTTTATAAAGTGCACTTACCTCAGACTGAATTATTACAGTTTTTGGAAAAATTCTGAAATCATTGGTAAAATTGTAAGACTTCATATACTTTCAGGTCACATTGAAGATAATCTCATAAAAATTATTTTGATTAGAACGGTTGTTAATTTAGGATGTCATAAATCATTTGAAACAAAATCGCAACTGTATAAAAATAAATAAATAATAACTATAAAAATATATTTAAAAAATTTGGTTGTTTAAATCATAATTAAATAGAATGATCATTAATAGAATGTAACATATTACGGCGTGAATTCCATCGCATTTCCCCCTTCATCTAACATTTTGGAGACCTGGATTAATTGAAAATTTTACCAATATGTGAAACAAGATTTATGTAAATAACGCTCGAGTTAATGAAGTCTAATGAACAGAACTTAGAAAAAATGCATATATAAGTTGCGAAGCTTCAAACACTGGGTTTTTAGTCTACAGTATAGCTAAAGTTATCATCTGTACCCGATCTGTGATGAGTAAGTAGCTCTTTAAGTGAATCAAGATAGATTATCCAAATGGTTAATGAATCGAAACCTCATCTTCAATTCTTCTAGGGCCTCAAACCCAATGGGAATGAAGGAAATAATCATGGAGTGTTACAATATAAGTATTTTTATATTGTAAGAACATGAGTTACAGCTTCAATAAACAACTTATATTTCAGAATACTTCATGAGTATTATATATACTTATTGTATTAAATTTTAATAAATAAAGCAACAGACATTTTTATCATTAATCAAAATCTTTAAGTGAAACATTTCTCCTGGTTAAATTTTTGTTCCTTAATAAATATATTAATAGTTACTTAAGGTATAAACTCCCTTGTAGTGTTAGAAAAAAAAGTCTTGTATTTTGGTGCATATGTTCATATTGGAATAACTCACGTTTTTCTAAATCGCAATTATCACAAAAATAATTTTTAATTGTTTTCATATTACTGATTAACTTTATATGCATTTAATATTTCTCCTAGCAGATCAAAATTGTTTTTGGAAAAATAAATGTTTCGAAAGCATAATATATTTACATATATATATTAAGTATGCTTCATAAAAAGGATTTACTTGCTTTTATTTGTAATAGTTATCCATTAAGAATTTCTTTCAGTTACTGCATTGAAATAAAAAAAAAAAGAGAGAGAGAAATTTTTATTTTTTCCCATCTAATTAAATAAAAGGTTAACACAAATATGTCGAGAAAGGATAAGACATTAATTCATATAAAATTCATATTTATGAAAATATAGATTAAAGCAGGGTTTCAATTAATATCAATGGTCATTATTTTCAATAATAGAAGTATATGTTTCTTCAGCTCTTTATTGAAATGTCCAAAACAGCATAATTATAAAAGAAAAACAAAAGTAAAGCAAATTACAAAACATTTTACATAAAATAACATCTGACGATTCAGGATTCGAAAATCAAACAAATAATCTCAACAACGTATCTACGTCAACACCAAATGGGGATAAAATTTTGTCAAGTCCTACGTGATAAGCTAACACTTAACTGCCAATCCGACAACGATGTATGACGTGAAGGAGAAAAAATAGTTCTTCACTTAATCTTGTGAAGTCTGTTATTGATGTTTCGCTGACTTAATACTTGAAAGGGACTATATTGCTTAAATTTAAATGCACGAATGTTCTTCAGAGAATCCAATTTTTATAGCAAGAATGATTGGTATTGGAGAATAATCTCTTAGAGTAACTTTATGAAAGGTACAATTTAGCAGTCAACTTTTTTTTCCAATTCAAACAAAAGAATGAAGAAATTTTGAACGGATTCTTGACGCGCGCATTGATCCATTGCAAGATACTCTAATTATTTTTTCGATAACTCTTCTCAAAGATCTGATCTTTACCGAATTTTCAAATTGAATATTGCTACAGCATCGAGAATAAATTTATAAAGGCTTGTGCATCAGAGTGAGAATGTTGGAGACAGTCAAAATATCAGAATATTATCATTTTCACAAACTGGGTTTCTTTTAGACTCCTCTCGCTTTCTGATTACTGTCAGCTTTTAAAAGGGAATAATGTTACAATACCGTGACTAAATTTATCCCGACGAGAGCAAAAAGAAATAAGAAACTAACTGCCAAAATATAATACTGCTATCAGTTTTGTTAACTGGTTTCTTAAGACCTTTTCGATTTACGTGAAAGAACATTGCTCAAACTGGAAATATTTCTTCAAATATAAAAAAGGTTTCAAGGTTTATCATATTTTGGCTTTACTAACATACAAAGAGCACAAAACAGTTTGATATTCAATTCATTTTTATTTGAATTATATCAATATTTTCTTTCATAAAATAGTTAAGAGAATTTTTATCCTGTACTTTCTTTCAAAGTAGATTTTATATATCCTCCTCAGTTCCAGCGCCGTCTGTAGGAGACACTAAGCAACACTTTCAAAAAATGCCGCCAAATTAAATAAAATATGTCATTGGTACCTTAATTAGTTTTTTCTTGATAGTATAAATGGCAGTTCTGAAAAAAAAATGATTTTTGGAGAACATTTTGCATTTGTTGCTTATTTATGGTAAAATGAAAATGGTGTTTTCCGAGAGAAAGAAAATTATACTCTTGCCTATCTCTTAGTGCTCATATTGTTTATTATTTGTGTAATAAAAAATTATCAAACACACCATTAAAGGATACTGGAAATAATCTGTATCTGTCAGAAAATGAAATGAAACATAATTAGTGATCACTGTAATTATGTTTAATTTAAAATTTCCCAGAATTCGAATGTATTGGGCAAAAAAAACTATAACTCCCGTACTCGTAAACAATTCTTGGAAATCAAGAGTTTTCAATAGGAAACAACTTAAATTGAGAAATTATTTGATAGTATAAGATATAATAAGAGAGAGAAAAAAAGAATGATAAATTTTGGAAATTAGGAATCTTCTGCAAACAGTTCGGACAGAAATATTTTGCGATTTAAATTTTACTTTATGCTAATTACTATGAATTACTCATTACATTAAAATTAAAGAAATATTTTAAATTAACATTATGATGCCACTTTGTCCCAACGTCTCCTCCAGGAGACATTTAATTTCTAAAAATAAAAATAATTTTTTTAAAATTTTTTTCTACTTTTTCATGTATTTAGAATCGATTGATACAAATTATTCTAAAATTTATGGTTCAAAGTTAACCTTGGGTCTGAGGGGGATATGTGATGAATATCATCACGACACAAAATACCTGCAATCTGGAAATCGTCACAAGATTGCAGAATTACATCACGAGTATCTACGTTATATAGCATATATGTTCAAAGCTAAACACATCTACACTGCTCTAAGCTTTATTATATTAAAGAGGTATTTAATTTTAAAATGGATGTATGTGGGAAATTATTTAGTTTACAGCGATTGTCTTTCGAAGAGAGGACTTTAAATCATAATTTGGGTACCGCTTGGAGATAGTTTTTACAATTCTTGTCCCAGAAAATATTTGTTTGGCTTTTTTATAACTAACATATTAAAAACAGCAAAACTTGCTAGTTCTTCGGTTGATTATAGGTGCGTTCCACTCTATACTTCTACTTCCACTTGAACTGTAATTTCTACTTGAGCATTCAGAGTGTCTTTGTTATACAACATTTACCGGTATTTGTCAACTCAGTTTTCGATTAATCTGAGTATACCACGAGTTAGAACAATTACGTTCTAAGATTTACATTGTTTAAATGATGACGAAATTATGGCATGACAATCCTTTTTCTCATGACCTTCTTATAAAAGGATTTAAGGATATTTACAGCAACGTCAATTTCACGCTTAGTAGCAATCTTTGTAAGAAAATCGGCCCTCTCCTTTCCAAGAATTCCCGTATGTCCTCGATCAAATGAAAAGGTAACCGGGATGTTTTTATCTTTTAGAATTTTGAGTTGACTTAGGATCTCTAAAATAATATTATTGTTCGAAGAAATACAATTTAATGTCTCCAATGATGAGAGGGTGCCTATAAAAATGAGAAAGTTCGATACAACACTGCTTTATTCAGCGACCTTTGAATTTTGAAAAATTATTTTATGTACTCAAATTTTCTAACTGCTAAGAACCTATGAAAGAAAAGTGAGGGAAGGGGTCTTCACAAATATTCTGTGCTAAGTCAAGAAAACCTAAGTTATACCTCTCATCATCAGTGACAAATGATATGCGGTACTAGATTGCCTAATTGGAAAATGCTATAAAACAATTTTAAGTGCACTTCCATTGTTTACAAGGTAAACGTGTTTATCTTCTGTACTTGTAAATAAGATTCGTATTTGATTGGAAACCTCGACTCGAAGAAAGACTTGATTCACACTCGACAAGAATGACTTATTTTATTTCATTCCCCCCCCCCTTTCTGTTAAGCCTAAATTTTTAATTTCCGGTAAATGCTCTGGTCCCAATCAGACTTAACGAGGTATTACAATAATAACTGGAAATCCATGTTGTTCGCATAGTATTAAATGCATTTGACAATTTTGAGTTTTCTTTGGGAACATATAATTCAATATTTGTTTTATAAATAATTATTATGCTTTCATTTTTGTAAATTAATTTGAGACCCTGAACAATGGTCTAAAGGTAATTAAAATAATTATAAGACATTTTATCTTGCTAGAGTAAAATTACTGATTTTGGGTAAGCTTGAAAATGTGGGAAAAAATCATGTCACACTAAACCATTTTAGATTTAAAAGAAATAAAACTTTTAACTGTGCGAAAAAGGAAAGAGTGACAAAGAAACCATTATTCAGTACACATTAATATATATTATATTTGATGAAAATTGCTTTGTAAATACATTTCTTCTAATTGCAAAAAATATAATCGTATGTTTTTTTTTTAATTTTGTACTCGAAGATTAACAATTCAAATAGATCAAATGATTAATACTTTAAACTTATTCAAAAAATAACACAAATTCTTAATATTTTATCAATCCTAATTTTATAATGATATATTCTTTACGATAAATATTCACTTGAATGTTCTTGAGGAAATGGGATGTCTTTTACAAAAGCAAGGAAACATTTGAGGAAAGAAATTCACCTCTACTTCAAAGGAATTCAAGCAATTGTGCAGTTCTTTTTTCGATTATTACTTCTTGAACATAAAGTAATAGAAGAATGATGCATACAAAAATTCTGAAATGAAATAAGTAGAAAAAAACGGAGGAGTGTTCTGATGAAAGAACGGATAAAACATCTGAGTATAAAGAAGAGTGGAGATAATTGGAAAATGAAATAATTTTCCCAGAAGGGGAAAAAAATCAATGGAGAAAAAAAATGAGCAAGAGACTTTCAGAATTTGATAGATTCGAAAGTTTGTAAAAGTTAATTACTTTCAATAGGAAATGTGATTTGTGAAGCCAAGAAAAAAAGTTAAATGACTGTCAGAATTCAATTTCCTTCAAAGCAGACTAAAGATGGCCGACCGTATAATGTGGTGTAATTGATTTTGGTTTGCTGGGAGATTTACATACGAACAAAAAAAATGCGGTAACTATGTAGTTGTATAATAATGTAAAGTATAAATCTGCTTTGTAAAGGAAGTAAATGCGCATTTTATATCTGAATATGAAATACATATTATGTATATTTATATTTTTTGCTGTTTTCAATGCTGTAATATTATATCTTTGGGAGGAGATATTTGTATAGGTTACATTAAATGGCCAAAAAATACTTAGAGAGGACTATTTATACACTCATATAGTGTGATTAATTAATAATATTAAAGTTGATATTTATGATTATATGAAGTGCTTGGCGCACGTGCAATTAATTTACAAATGTGATATTTTTTGGTGCTAGTCGCACGCTAGAAATAGTAATACAATGCCCACGGACATGACGTACTAATCTAACGTTTCACACAAGTCTGATGACTTTTCCCTTCAGAAACTTTCTGAATTGATTAATTCAGCTATCGGGACTGAGAACCCCAACCGGGAAAGGAAATGATACACGCCAAACTGTATATCTGATGAAGGAGTAATTTTATTCCATGAAGATCTTAATTAAAAAAGTTCAAAGTTCATTGGAAATAGAAATGTTACTTGCTCTTTAACATGATTCTACAGGATTTTAACGAAGATCTTGTCGGAGATGTAAAGTGGACAAACTAATGACTGTTTAGCTTGGTCACTGCTTATGAATTGAAAACAACAAGAAATTCAGACGATAACTGAACGTTTAAAATATAGTTATTTTTAATTATTTTTTACATTTTTAAATTTACTATGTATAGTACATTTTATTGCTTTTATTACATTACACTGCTTGTATAATCGTTAAAAAATGAGAAATCTTTAATAACTCACATAATTGTCCCAACAGATAGACTGAACTCGTATAAATGTTGATGGCTAAAAATAATTTAAATTGCGGAATTATTTGATTAATTAAATAACTGAGTTCACATTACTTAATTATTAAATCATAAATTTTTCATCTTGAAAATTTGTTTATTTCTCGAATTCAAGTAGTTTAAATTTCGATTAAGTTCTTTAGAGAGAATTTAAGAAACCGATTTAGTAGCTTTAAATTAGTCCCTAATACATTCGGGGTGAAGAAAAAGTTCGAAATTACACCAAATGATGGAATTTTTTTTTCTTCTTATTCTTAAACTATAATACGGTGGGAAAAAGTAATATTATGAAAAAATATGAATTTTTAAATACAAATGAGAAAAAAAAAATAATTGTAACATATCAAAAAATTTTAGTACTTTGATGCCTTAAAACATGAGACTCTTAAATATATTATTCCCTGAAATATTTTCCAACAGTTCTAAATTATTCAATTTTGAAATTACAATCAGAAAACGAGGAATTTTAAGGGGCTGCATACCAGTGTATCAATTTTAATTATAGATCCACTTATCACACAGTGTTGGGCAGCGTAAAAAATATGACCAGTTTTCTTTGGAATAATCTAATATATGGTCCCTCAAGTTTTTTTTGTCACAAAAACCTCTGGAACTAGGTATCGAATTAGAGTAAGTTTGAAACACTAATTATTTAAATTATTCTCTATCTAATTCTGTGAATAAATCAATTTCCATAGTGAAAATACTATTTTTAGAAGGTGATTTTTTAAATTAATAAGTCCATTAACGTTAGAATTTAGTTCCTTTTCAGGCGTTAACATTTATACTATTTTCAGTTGTAATAAGAATTGTTTTGATATTCTAGAACGCATGCGCATTATCATATCACGGCTTAAGGTTTATAAGGAATTGAGAAACAAGATGAAAATATTTCTAATTTTGACCGATCTTAATAAAATTAATTACATTTATTATTTTATATTAGTTTATATTGTAGGAAAATATTTTTTTTTACAAAAATGAGATATTTAAATACATTTCAATTTTCACGTATTTGTTTAAATTAATATTTAAGATTGAAAAAACATTTTAGTTAAGTTTTTTATAAAATATATACCCACATTTAAATATAGAAAACCAGCTCGTGGATTTTTATATTGCTTCCTTTATAGAGTGAAAAAAATTGAAATTTGAATTACGATTTTTTTTCCTGAAAACACACACAAAATTCTGTATTGGTAGTAAAATTTTAAGAATTACTTATCAAAATAATAAAGAACAGCAAGTGTGATTATATTTGATATACAAGAAAATAAAATTTAAGGGTATTGTAATTTTTATGTAAAAATTGAATCTCATAGAGCATTTTAATATGCAAAAAAAATATTTTGAGAAAAGTGAATGCAATCACAAAATAATAAAGTTAATACGAAGTATTATTTTCTTCAAAAAATAACTGAGAAAATTATTTCAATTTTAATAATTTTTATCCCTACAGATAAATAACCGCTTTTTTTACTTTTTGAAACGAAAATATTTTATGTAAAACTGGACTTTTTTTGTCTCCCTCACATAACAAAAAACAATGGTATTCAGTTTTGTCTGCATGCATATCAATTAATTTTGTACCTTAGAATATTAACAAGGTTGCACATTAATAAAGAATTAGGGAAGTTTTGAAAATAAATAAGATAATCAGAAATTATAAACTTTAACAATGTACACGTTAACCTGACTGCTGCAATAAAAAATTAGAAAAGGGAAAAATGAAAGTACAAAAGTAAAAATAAAAATTATTACATTTCTTAGAATACAAAAATTTGCTTTTAGAAGCAATTTAAACAAAAATAAGTTGAACAGAATTTAATTTACGTATTAAATATAAATGAAAATTTAGATTGATAAGTTTGAGTTGCACATAATAGTTCCAGTTGTTGAACTCTGGCTTTAACAATTATGCTAAAGTATTAAAATATTTTTAATGAATACTAATTGTTATTTAAAAAGACATTTTTCTTAAGAACTAATATTTTTCATTATTTTCTTTCCTGTTTTTTTTTCTTAAATGACAATTTATGGAATAAGAACTATTATAGGATAAATATTGATATAAATAACATTGTAGAAAAAGTATTACGTAACATTTTATAGTAATTAGTTCCGATTTACCCCTAAATTAAATTTCAAGTAGAATGTTTTCATCTAATATTCAGAGTAAAATATAATAATTTTTCAGCATTAGAAGAAATAATTTATGAAACGTTTATCTTCCATTCAATTTTAATTTTTTTGTTTTGATTTTAGAGGAAATTTATTTTCTTTCGTTGTTATCATTCCCTTATCTCATGGTATATTCCACATACCATGTTAATTATATATTTACATATTAATTATACTTTACTAAACAACTAAGAAGAGGAAAAGTAATTAAAAACTAATAAAGTATAAGACCGAGGGAAATTATTCATGCTGGAAAAAAAAAAAAAACAGAGCTCCAATAGCTGCGTTGAAAGCAAGAATCAATAATGCATTAAAAGTTTTTCAACCTAGATGATTGAAAAAAATTGTTTCTTTCTCGGTTATTTAAGTTATTGAATTTTTGCCTCATTTTAACAATTGATTTCTCCTCTCTGAGTATAAGGAATGTGTACTTTGTTTCAAAAGGCAGAGTTTACTTTTATTCAGGTGTTACTTATAACAGTAAATCTTAATTAATTGTTCAGCAAAAATTCTTAGCGTTTAAAGAAAGGCGGTAAATTAACATTTCAGTTCTTTGATTTCTTTCAGCAGTTAATTTAATTATTTCCAGAAACTCGGAGAAAAACATTCATTCTGATGCAAAAAAATAATCTTTAATTTTGTTCTTCATGCAGGAGTCATTACTTTTTAAGGTATCGGCTAAAAAATTCGAGACAATTTTATTAATACAAAAGACTTTTAGGAACAAAAATTAACTATTTTATCATTCTGTTTTTCGTTTTTGTGTCATATTCCTTAGTCTAAAAAGTATTTAATAAGATTTAAATGTGTTATTTATAGTCTTACAGCTTTAATATGATCTATTCTCCTTTGAATTTCAGCAAATAAGTCTGTTTTTAATGGATACAAATTATTTTTGGTAAACAAATGCTAATTAATATTTAAAACTAAATTCAATGTTGTATTATTCATACATTTGGTATATGCAAGTAATAAACATTTAACAATATTATTTGAAAAAATATAACAAATCTTATTCATTGAAGCATTATGTTACATAGGCATACCTCATCCAAATTGTAGATGCTGCTATGAGCATTTGTAATGAATGTAATGAATTCAATTTATATTAGTGTCTGAAAGGGGCATAGGACCCTTAAATTTACGACAGTAGTGGAAAAAACAATTTATTACTTCACTTTATTACTTTTTTAAATATATGCTCACATTGTTACAGCTATAGCTCTATTATTACCGAGGTCTTTAAATTTACTTCAGCAGTGTACTTAGTTATCTCATTGACCTTCTCAAAACCTTAAACTTCTTTAAATTAGCTTTTTTGCTCTTCACAACGGTCATGTATCTAAAGTGATAAAAGTTTTTTTTTTTTTTTTTTTTTTTTTTTAAATCGATATAAAATTTTGAGAACTGTTTCTGGTTGTTTTTCGTAATATGTTGAATAATTCTATGCATGGAATAAGAATTAAGATAAACAGTTATATATTCTTTTAAAATTCACAGAATTCGATATAAATGTTTTTTTATTGCTTTTCCTAGTGTCTGATAGAAAAAAAAGTGTATAACTAAAAAAAAAAAGTTACTACAATTAAACATACTTATATGCACTTATAGAATTATAAAAATGATTTTTAAGAATGTGAGAAAAATTGCTTAAAATATTAAAATTTAGAGAAATCGTAAGAATTTCAAAATATTGAAATATTTCGAAATAAATGTAAAATTTTATATATAAATGTTTATTTTACAATGAAATATTTCTTCTGAAATGCATATTTTTAATATGTGCTCAAATATTCTGAATAAAAAGTTTTCTTACAAACATCTAATTTTAAAAAAATTACTCTCATGTTTTTAAGTCTTTTTAATCTAATCCTATCAATTTTTAAAAGCTTCAGTCACGAACTTCAAGTTTAATTGGCCCGGTGAGTGAATAGACTTATTTGATAATTTTATGCATTTTAAATGGCACATTTGTGTGTTCATCTATATACCTACTTTCTTATACTACTTATTTATTTTGTAAAAATAATTTTTATATTTTATATTCTTATATTCAATAGCAGTTCTTTTACTTTTATTGAATGACACAAGTGTGTTGCAGTTCAAATTCATTAAAGCACCAAACAACTGAATTATAATTAAACAGATGCGGATTCTTATTAAAGATAATTTGTTAAAACGTTTTTAACATTATTTTTTAAAAAATCTATCTTGATATAAATAAGGGGAGATATTAAGACTTAATTTTAAACAATACATACAATAGAAAAATAATTGGTTAAGAAAATTATAAAAGTCGGGGAAAAACATGATTGTTTTCCCAAAACTATATTCCAAGATAAATGAAATTAAATCATCATTTGAGAAAATTGGTATCAGAATGAATAATTTACTTGATACTGCAAATTTATGCTGATCTATGCTTCATAAAATAAACACCACTATGATAAACAATATGCCAGAACCAAAAACTTAAGAGTAGCGCAGAATATATTGTAAAACAATATTACCTTTTTAAGAAATAATATTTATTTATAAAACAACCAATAAGTATTACAGGATCTTTAAGAGTTTTCAAAGTTTAAATTTAGTTTCCTTCAATTGTTTCGTTCTTTAAGACAATGAAATTGTTTTTCCTCATTTATAGTTATAATAGTTTGTTTTCTCGTCACTAACACCCAGTAATCATTCTCTCTCAATTATAGTGTGTTAGTCAAGACAGTCTGTGTGAAGTTCTTAAAGTACCGTACCCAGGCACCTGGTTAAAATACCAGGTTATTAAGTTTTTCTCACATGCTTCAGGATGCCAAACTGAGAATTTATCAACACCCCCGATGGCAGTATTCATTGTTAAATCTCTGAAACTTTGCAGAAAAGTAGTTTCTATAATGGCAAACAGGTGAATGATTGTTGGTTTCGAGAGTTTAAGCTGAAGTGTTGAAATACTAAACCTTCTCCGTCAGTAATAAAACGAAATTTAAGGCTGAAAATATAAATTTAAGTTGCAAGGAAAATTAGAGCCTAATTTCTCAGTTAAATTGGCGAAGCGGGAAACAAATTCATTGAATAATTCTTAAATTTAATCATTAGCTCTCGAATATAAGCTAAACAAAACGAGGATTGAGACATTAATTTGTATTTTTAGTTTTACATTTTGAAAAAAAATATTTTAATTTGTTTTGTAGAACTTTCTTTCTGGACACTCACATTTATTTCCTTATTTTGTTCATTTATTATACCTGAAGTATTTTGAATTTACTAGTTTATGTAAAATGGAGATCTAGGAGAAGAAAAATAATTTTTTACTAATGTCACATTTAAAATCAACACAAGGTCTGTTGGGGACGGACCTATTAATTTTGAACATCGGTCAAGTGAAAAAATGTTACCTGAGCTGGCACTTTTCTTTCCAAATTTTTAAGCCTATACAACGGGAAGGCATGGAGCCTTAACGAGTTTAAAGTACATCAGCCACGTTACTCTGAGGGTTTTTAAAGACATCAGAACTCGAAGTCATGAATCGACAGAAGCAACCGTGACTTGACCACCATATGCTGCCATGGCCACATAACAGGATAGAAGATGAGATACTGATTTCGTGAGAAATTGAAGAAGAGAGACAGAATCAAAGACATGGAAGAAGATATACAGAATTTAAGAAGAGATGAAAGAGGAGGGATAGAATTTTAGTGAGAGAATACGAGAGCCAAAAGTGGAGAGATTGATGTAAATTTTATACTAATTTCTTAAGATGAATAATCTCCAACCATCAATAAATCCTTACATGGATAAACTATGGGTATAACAATTTTGATTTAGGATTAAACATAGCTTCACGAATATTATCTATATCCACTTACATAACTTATATAATAATAATCAGTTAAATTATTCTTTTTACTTACAATTGTAGCTTACTTTTACACAACCCATCAAATGGAGAGCTTATGAAATCATTTATTTGAATTAAAATATTTTTTTGTTCTATAGTTCTTATTTTGTCTTATAAGCGACTTCTTTCAAATTCTGGAACTAAAATAGCAAAAAATGTAATTCCAATTAGTATAACTGTCGTAGGAACTGATAGAGAAAAAAAGAATAAACTATAAATAGCATTAATACAATGAAATACGTTCAGATAATTATGAGAAACACTTTTAATAATTTCAGAACAAAATTGCTTAAAAATATTAAAATTTTCAAAAGGAGTAGAAATTTTAAATTATTATATTTTTCTGAACAAAAAAATTATGCAATTCTATACTTAAATTCTATACTCGATTTCTTAAAGGCATTTTTACGTGCATGGGGAATGTGTTTTTTTGAAAATATTTTATAAATATCTAATTTTTATAAAAAAAAAAAAAAAAGATGCACACAGGTTATCGTGCTCCCTTAAATTTACAATTTATTCATTTTTGACATTGGAGGAGGAATGCCTTTCTTTCATACCCCTGGAATATTCCAATAATTCTTTTTTTCCCTTTCAGTTATTATTCAGATGTTTTATTCGCCAAACCTGCACTTTATGCTTATGTTTTATTCAGACTCTGATAGCATTCCTCTTCAGATGATCAAACTCGACATCAGATACTCCTTTGTTCGATGCATCCTACTATTTTCATTGTAGCATTGTCAAGTGAACTCTAGACAAGTTAATCTTTCTCTCTATATAGCTTTCTCATGGAAATTAACTAGATTCTAGGGATCTGAAGGAAAAAAAATCGTTTTCTTTTTCGATTTCTTGTATAAAATGCATAATTTAGGTGGTGATAGTGTTCATATTTGTGTGATTTTCATTATTTTAAAAGAAAATGATATAAAATGAAGGGAAAAAAAAATCACGAAATGAATAAAATAAGAAAACCATGAGTGAAAACTTTTATGAAAGAAAGATATTTGTATAGAGTGTTCATTATATCAGTAGCATATATAATCTTCAATCACAATTGAATATGTGAATACGAGGACTGTTCAGAAAGTAACCACATTAGGAATTGAAAATGAAATCGGGGAAGCTCATTGCAGTATTTTTCAATGATTGTTTCACCCCCCCTTTTTTTTCCCATGAGAATTTCCTGAATTTGAAGGTCTTTGCATCCCAAACATGGTAACCATAAATTTATCGACCAATGAGACAGTTTTCGCCTTCTTTCTAGCAGATTAATCACAAGAAGACCAATGTTTTGATTGGTATCTGGTGTATAATGACGTATTAATATCTCATGAAAAGTGACAATTCCTCGTGGCAATAATCAAGTTTTGATTGGACAGCAGAAGCTTCAAAATCAAACTATTCATTGAATCAGAGCTTAACTTGTTTCGGTGCCATTGAATAGATATCATTATCTTGGCTTAGCAACGACATCTATCGTCCAATACAGGCATTTTTTTAATCACTTTCGAGTAAAAAATGTTAAACAATAAATATATTTTTATAAATTTGATTATAATCGTAAAAGATAGTTGCTGAATATTGTATAAATGCTTATTTAACTTTCATTAATGAAAATTTAATCCATTTCTCAATTTTGTATCTCGAGACTCGTGAATTAAAAAGTTTATAAGTCAAGAAATTTTCTACATATATCCTTCCAGACTTCTTTGTGAGGTTACAGTTTTCTACGCAAGCTTTATCCTTTCGTAAGTTTCTTTGAAAAGGTTTTATTATTTTTCATTTGTTAGCTACTTAGTTCTTTTCTTTCCCTCTCAGCATATTCATACTAAAAGATTTTTGAAAATTTTTTTTCTGCTAAGAATGTACTCCTATCTATCATTATTTTACTTTTTCACGCTTTTTCAACAGCAACTAACAGTAAAAGTTCTTGAATAAAACGTTCAAATTATACGCTTCCTTCATTTCTTTCACCTTTTATGGATATTTTTTCCCAATAATTTTTAGAAAGTAAGTTTTAATATTTCTTCAATCGATGTCTTTTACAATGTGCTTTTCTGAAACTTCTTTTTATTCCTTTTTCCTTTAACTGCCATCACTCCGGGCTATCATTTGTCAAAAATATACAGTTAAGTTGTGTTTTACGTCATCCATGAGATAATAACAAAACAAGTTTTCAAAACTTTGGTTACTGTTTATAACTGCACTGTAATTCTACTTTTCAAATTGTGTTTCAGATTTATTTTATAAAAGATAACCCACGCATTATGCAGACAGTTAACATATGCTCTTTCTGAATTTGGTCATATCTATTTATGTAATGATATAGTTTTTATACTGAAAACTTCAAACCTACTTCTGAAGAATCCTTTGTCTCCTAATATTAATACAATTTTCATTATATTTTGTGTAAGAACTAAGAATTGCAACGTTAAGGATATTTTAAGCGAAGGCACTATCAATAGAGACATATGGATTGTTGTGCCTTCTATTTATTTTTAATGCCAGGAATTGATAATAAAAACTTCAAAACTGTGTTTCTGATGCGACTATAGTTACTTAATTTTGTAAGTATATTTTCAATTTTTTTTTCAATTCTATTTCTTTCAGCAACATCAATTTCCCTAATGTTGTTTCTTAAACACACAAAGTCTGAATTGAGCTGCATTGGCAATTTTTCGATGTAGTTGACAGTTTTATGGTTCTAGATTGAGGAGGATTTTGCCAAACACCATTGTAGTCGATAAGCGGTTTAAATTTGAATATGATTATTTCCGATGTAAGGATATATTTAGAATCTTAATTTACTTAATCGTAATTTGCATAATCTTTCACTCTTCTATCGTTAATTTTTTTAAACAGAGATGTGTTTTTTTTTTTTTTCGTTTCTTTATTTTCTTACTTTTATTAGCTTTTATTATTTTAAATAAATCGAACTGAAAGAGAGTATAAAATTAATTTATTTAAAAATAAATTGTAGTAATTTTTTTCCCTTTGTCCAACTGTTTCTGTAATTTTTCTAAGAATTTGAATTTCTCTATTTCCTGTTTGGGTATTTAAATTATTATTTGCAGCCTTTTCTGTAATAACTACTTCTAAACGAAAGGTAAATTACTGTTATATTTTTTTTTGTTGCAGTCGTACCGTTAGATTAGGTTTCCTGGTCTTCTCAGCCATTTAATCAGTAGAAATAACGTTTATCTGGATTATTTTCTTTTACAGATTGTTCCGTAATTGGGAATTAGAAATCCCTATTGCATTATTTTTATTCGCTTTGCTACATTATAAACGAAAGTTTTACGATATATACCATATCTGATTGTAAAATTTGATATTTAGTGTTATATCGAGTAAAAAGTAAATACTTTTGAATAAGAAAAATATTAGGGATCATAAACGTTTATCTCTTTTCGATCAAAAGTTTATATATATATATATATATATATATATATATATATTATATATATATATACAATATATATATATATGTTATATTAACAATATATATAATATATCATATATATAATATTATTATATGCATGTATATACAAATGTATTATAGTATGAATTTCATATTAATATTATAATATATATATATATATATAATTCATGGAATCATTGCATTGGCCATTGCTGACACACAATACATTAGATAGCTGAGTTGGCCATTGGCTGTTACTGGCTGGGTCATTGGCTGGCTACATGCATCATGTAACTGATGTGGACACACACATTGATGTATTAACAACATACTGATACACATTATTGGCTGTATTGACATTACGCTTATCATTGCTTGTTGCGTTGAGTTGAGTGTTGCTGGCTTAGTTGGTTATTGGCTGCTGCCATTGCTGCCATGGCTGGTTGAAGGCTGTTGATATGCCATATTGTTATCACAACATGTATTGCTGGCTGGCTGGCTGGCTTTAAGCTATACACATCAAGGAACATACTACATACACACAATATTGCTGGTTGACAGTTGGCTGAAGTTAATTATCATAAATTGGCTGGGGACAGCTGGCTACGCTGGCCACACACACACACACACACATTGCTTAACATCGATAAACACACATACACACACACATGTTGCACCATCACGTAACATTACTGGCTGGCTGGCTATTGGCTATTGAACAGAACATAACGATACACACACACACACAGCTGGCTGGCTATATATATATATACATATACATGTCAATACGTATATTCATACACACACATACATCATCAACGACGCACATATATATACATACACATACACACATGTATACATACATTGAACATTATCATCAATTATATATATATATATATATATATATATATATATATATATATATATATATATATATATATATATATATATATTGAGATCTACTCATTCCTTTAAAAAATTAAATAAAGAGTCTGTTAAGAAATTATAAGACAATTTGAGAAATTTAGCGTATTATGAGTCACAGTAGAATCGTTACGAAGCCCATGCTTTAATAAGTCTTGATAGCATTTCCTGAGAAGGTAAGATGAAGGTTTTGATTGTATTATATACGATTTATTTGAAGATGAAATGGCTAGATCTGCGGTCAAAGTGAGAAAAAATTTATTTTATATGGGTATTGGTAAATCTAAACGAGAAATAGCTAGGAATTGATGAAGAGCTTTAAAGTTGCTTTTCACAATATCGTCACTAAAAGATGAGCAAATAAACGTTCAAACAAAATAAAACGAAACATATTTTTACATCAGGAGATGATCGACACATTTTTCAACTAGGAAATAAAAAAGTACTTTCGACTCTTAAGAGTCCGGAATTCATCAGCAAATAACTCATATGTTACATTTCGGAAGAATCTGTAATCAAATACTAATATAATATTTATGAAAATTATGATAACACCGAAGTGTGAATGAAATATCATCGAGGAGAAAGACTGAAACGGGATAGAAATGTCATGTTTTGATGAGGGAAAAATTATATTGCCTGATAAAAAGAAATTTAATCTTGACGGACCAGATGGCTTCAAACACTATTGGAATAACTCGAGAATGGAATTGAAAAAGCATGTTTCAGTTGACAAATGTGAAGAGGATCAGTAATGGGTTGGGAAGTCTTTAAACTTGATAGAGTGCGTGATTTACAGCAAATTTTGGGACATAAAGACCTGCACAATATCAACCTTTCTATATGATCATCTAATACCATTTGGGTCTTCATTAAGTCGTTTTAACTTGATATTTCATCCGGACACACACACACAATGTATTTTGCTATCATTAAAATCCACCCTGGAAAGGTTTAAAAAGGAATAAAAAAGAGAGAGAGAGACTTAATGTTTTGCCACATCGAAGTCAAACTCCAGACTTGAGCTTCGTAGAATTGGAAGTAGTGAATGAATGGCACAGCATTTGTAAAATTGAACTTCATCTCATGATCATTTCATTCAAAAACAGAGTATTTGAGATTATCAGGAAAAATGGGGAGCTAATATATATTAATTTTCATACTCTTTTGTTTTTAAACAAGTGATGGTATAATTTACTAACAGTTTGTTATTTATTTGAAATGTTTTTGAGAACTTAATTATTTATTACATTGTTTCATTGGTCTGCCGATTCTTTTTTTGTGTGTGTTTGTGTGTGGTATGGTTCTAATAGATATCTCTATTAACCTTTTAAGGTGAGAGTATACTTCAGAAGAAAGGTTTTAAATTAACGTAAATTTTGCCTACATATGCACCAAAGAAAAATTTTGTTAATGTGTTTTTTTACCGTCAGAAGAGCATTTTATACAAATATAAGCAAAAATTAAAACTTTCCGCTAAACATGTTAACTTAAAGGAAAATAAGCAATCGACATTTAGTTGATCGAATAATGCAGAAAATAACTTTATCTAGGGGATAGCCAATGATTTTAGTAAAATAGAACTTACGAAAGAAGCTTCGGAAGTTCGAGTTCTGAGCACCGAAATTTCCTTTAAAAGTCATTATAATTTTAACTTTAACAAAAAAATAGTCCATTCTACGTTTTTGAAAAAAAAAAAAAAAACATATATAAAATTTTAGCTTCATTAATGCATAACATTTTGAGGTATTGCGTTTTGCATTAATGAAAAATGTCGTTTCCATTTAATTTAAATTATTAATTAGAAATTTATTATCAAGTTCTAGTTCTTATAGTTCAAGAAATTTATTATCAAAATATATCAAAATTTATTATCATTTATTATCAAGTTAAAACAGATGCAACTCTTCTTCTAAATAAGATAGAAACAAAATTCTAACTGATTTTTAAAGTTAAAAGATAGAAATTTAATACAGAACCAAAATTAAAAAATCGGTATCTGGACCAGAAATTGTGTTTTGAAGGTCTACTGTCATTTTAAAGATTGGAATGCTAAGCAAGTCTATACAGGTTTCAAAGCAAAGAGTTACTGACTCTCACCATGTGAAAAAGGCATGAATTTTGTTTCAGAAGTCGAAAATACCTTTTTTTTACAATTTTGAGACACCATAAAAAAGCGATTTTAGAAGTTATTTCTGCAACGCCGAAAAGAAACTATCATACAAGCAAAGCTTTGCTCGCTTGTTATAAAGGAGCATAGAGATAAACGGGTCTGGAAAAAAAGGAGAATTCTTGCCCCGATTGTACTATGAAATTCTGTATATCTTTGTTTCAAAACTTATCAAACAAAAGCTGAGTTTTAAAATGAAATTTAAATGTTAGTATTAAAAAGTAGCTCATTTTGACATCCATTTCCATAAAATGTTATTTCGTTTTTTGTTCGACACATAAAAATAACTTCAAAATTTAAAAAAATGCCACGTTTTCTCTGTAATTAAAATGATCATAAATTAATAAATCTAACACTTGCAACAGTTTCGAATACTAATTTGAATTTATATAAAATACTTGAATACAGATTTATTTATAAAATATGTGCTTATGTATGAACCAATACGGTAGAATAAAGAAATTATTAAGTGGTTAAGTCATCATATAGTTGGCTTGATGAAAATACTAAAAATAATTTTCTGTTAGTCTGTTATCTCACAACATGGCAAACTTCCTTGAGCAACAAGTTATATAGTCTTAGATATTGATAGATTGGAAATAAGATGAAGACATCCAGGAAAAATAAATATTTAGACTCGATTGCTACATTTGTAGAACAATCAGATCAATATACTGTCACCATACAAGCTGCCATACAAACACATGCTGAGAGCTTCAGGGCCTGTGATCACAAATGGTCCCCAATCGTTACGACACAGAAGACAGAAGAGATAGGGTATCCTTGTGAAATGACGGTAAGCCGGAAAAAATTCTTGATAACTTTTATTGTCTAGTAAATTAGTGTTCCTGGCAAAGCTGACATCGCATTATTCCTCAAACTGAAGAAACAAAAACCGGTGCTGTCCTGGTTGTCTTTTCACTAAATGAGAATCGATTCAAAATGGTGTTCATCGATTTAAAGACGATTAATCACCAATCCCCTACATTCCTGGTAGATAGTGCTTAATAGTATTGCTGTCTCTGTCGAAGAGATGCTTATATCTTAGATGAGAATTAATTTAATAGGTTTATAATATAATCCACTCATATTATCATTGATTATCAATCCAAAATGTCACTTCGGAGTAAGTGGTATACTAGATGATTGCCTTTAATGAATCAGTGGATGTAGTATTGTGACATCGTATTAACGGTAGGTTTATAGTCTTACATAAATGTGTATTGTCAACTCGACACAATCTCGTCATTTGACCGAAACTCAAAATTACGACATTCGTCGTCAATATTCTTCGTGTCGTTTCTGTTTGCGGCGTTAGTAAACTCACATTTAGGTCAATGTCTGATTACAGTAGATGAACTGGTTTTCAGAATTAAAATAATTTGCATATTTAGACAAATTTCTCAAAATGTGCTGAATGATAGAGTAAAGATTTATGAAAAATAACAACTCAACTTGACTCGGAGTTGAAGAACAACTCAACTTAACTCGGAGTTGAAGAATAACTCAACTTGGCTAGCAGAGCAGAAAGAACTCAACGCAAAGTGAGTGGAGTTAGGAAGAAAGCGAGGAGCAGGAGAACAATGCGGAAGAAACGAGCAATGTCTGATAATTCAGTTAGATGCGTAGTATTATTGTAAATGTTATGTATCGTGCTGCATTAATGTTTAAATAAAAGTTTGCAGCTAAAAAAAAGTCTAAACTAACTTGTTAATTTCTTTTACAACCACTCTCACCGCCTTACAATAACTCGTCCAAATGGAACGTGTTTTACTGATAGGTATAAAGAAAGCTTCTAAACAAAAAAGATGCAAACTTCTACTGTTAGTTTTGTGATTATGTAGACGTACACGTGGAGTGGAGGTGCAATTAGAGTTCGGTGCTTTGTAAGTGAATATGATAATTTACACTCTGTTCGTTTGCACACCTCGGCAAATTTCGAAAAGGTTTTTTTTTCTAAAGAATTAGCTGCAAAATTAAATTAAAAATCAAGGAATTAATATCAGCATCTACTGACGATTTGACAGTGGAATGGGCCCGACTGCACACAAAAACTTATAAACTGTTTCACTGCTAGTATGA
This sequence comes from Nephila pilipes, assembly GCA_019974015.1. NCBI lineage: Eukaryota > Metazoa > Arthropoda > Arachnida > Araneae > Nephilidae > Nephila > Nephila pilipes. The sequence continues at coordinate 114,675 of BMAW01065867.1, forward strand.
ATTGACGTGAAAGCTGTATAACTGTAATATGAGACGGTATTTTCTTTAATCCATTTTTTGTTCCACCTTGTAACCTCTCTTTTGGACTTTTCGAACGCTCATGAGTCGTTTATACTCATGCGTGCGTACAGTAACTGTCGAACGGTGTCTTTTTATTATTTCAACCTATGGGCATGCATAATTTAATTACATTTCTGTTCTGCACATCTTGAAATAATAACTTCAAAGTGCAATTTCTAGATTTTGAACTTTAGTGTTTATATACTGAAGTGTTTATGTCAAACGATATGTCAATATATCTAATAGACTTCATACTATCCTGCAACACGTCATTTTTCAAGTATCATAATACAGTCATATATTTTCTCGATTAGCAAATAAGTTTGCTTTATCCTCGTAAAAACTTTTCATAACGCATCTGAAAAGATAATTTTGTTCCTGAATAAAACAATACTTGTTACACCTTTGCTCATTACCTTTTTCTAATTCATAATAATCTCAATTCAATCGTCAATCTGTTCAATCGACGTGGGACATATTCAAGACAAAAAAATTCATTCGAAAGGTCATGTTATACGAAGGGCTCTTTGTTGCTGAATTATCCCGATTAGACACAGAATGCAGAATTGTATGAATCTGTTGCATATTATAGATCAAGTGTGTCTAATTCGCGTTTAGCGTTTTGCTTATGGCCTACAGTGAATATATTAATAGATGAGACAACTTAACAACATACAACAAATATAGAAGCTTATTTTTTACAATTTCTATTGCATAATTATTGATACTGAACCACAATCATCCCCAATGAACAAGTAATATTACTTGTTGTACTGAACCTAGAATCTATGCCCTTGAATAGTAGCGAACTCTTCACCATTTGACTTCTTTCGTAATAATTATGTGCATGGTTAGCTTAACATTAAATATTCTGCTCTAAAAGAAGAAAACAAAATAAGTTAATTTGCGATAAACTAATGAATTTGTACTATTATTACGTATTTGGTAAGCTAATACTCAAGAAAAAATATTGATCTTCACGAAATATTTACTTATTTTGGGTTGACGATTACTCATATATTTCAAGCTCTTGCTTTTTGTCTGTCTTTATCTTAACAGTATAGTAGAAAAACTAAAAACAAAATTTGTTGACGAACTTCGACTTTTTCAAGAAAAGTGGGGAGCATTTTGCTGTGACATAAAAGGTAAACTAATAGAATGGGGATGTAATAATGCTATTAGTGCACATATAACATAATACGTTACTACGAATAACATAAATGCTTACTGAAAATAAAGATATACAGTACTCTTTCTAACCTCGAAGGTAACAAAAAGAAAGCTACCACCATAATTACAAATAGTTTGGGCCAGTGACGTTTGCTTGTTAGAAATTAGTTCATGGTTCGAAATGAACTTGGCAACCTTGCTTTCGATTAAGATTAGATCGATAAGTTTCTTGCTGATTCGATTTAATAGAAAAGACAAATTTAAAAACGTATCTAAATTATCTATTAAAAAAATGAATGTGACATACACAATGTCTTTATAGAACATAAGCGAGAAAGTGTGACAAAGTTCCATAAAGTGACATTCTTGCAGAAATTTTGAAAGAAATACATAAATGCATAAATTTCTAAAAATAATAAAAAAAAATACAAAAATCAATCATAATAACAAAGTAGACAAAATCTCTATTCTAAATTATTTCGAATATTACTGTTAATATAAACGAGGCAAAACGAATGATGTATTAGTAATGAAGAAAACTACAGTTTATGTTCATGCAGCGAATAGGCGCAGACGATTTTTTGTATAATAATAAACGCATTTTACATTGGAAGGCAATGCATGTTATGCATAATTAATGAGTTTTGGCATCGGGAAAAACATGCATGAAAACAATGAATTAAATTAACTCTACAAAAGATAAAAGCTACGTATTTTTTACTGCTTTTAGTTTAGTTTTAATAATTAAAATATATAAACTAATTGCATTTTCGCAATAGATATAGCCGAAAAGAATATATATACATACATTTGCATGATAAAAGGCTTAACGAATATGAACTAACTTTTTCTAATTGAAAATGTTTAAACAATTTAAGTATTTATCTATTTTATAGAACAGTCAAATTAATTGAATTATTAAACAAGACAAAATAAGATTACTTTTATCGACCCTGGTGACATAAGTAAACACAACTACTTAAAATCCTGGAAATTTTATAAGGCAATTAGAGATGCTGAAATTGTTAAACGGATTTTGTTTAACTATTTGCATTTTAAATTATATACAAATGAATAACTTAGCATGACAATTATTTAAATTACACAGAAATTACAATAACCATACGATAACCACTTACAATAAAGTCATAAAAGCAAATGGAAAATAGTTTATACCAAAACAAGTAATTGAGGATTTGATTAAATGTTTCTCTATCAATTAGAGTTAAATGGAATTTGGAATTTAACGGCGAACCACAAAATAAACATTCTAAAAGAATGTGTTCCACAGGGATGCATCTGTCATTTCGAAAGTCATTTACAAAGGAAATCGCTAGAATAGATTTCATTTGAGAATTTGGAATTACAATTAGGAAATTATTTATTAAATCAATTTAGAAGAAAACTGCTTTTAAAATGTCTCTGTTAATTTACCATTTACGTGCGAATTTCAACTCAAATCTCAGAGTTCCTTTCATTGTTGACTGTGATGACAAGTTAGCTTTGAGAACGTCACAATTAGTTAATAAAGCGATAAATAGTATCGGATGCTCTTCAAAACAAACTACTTATTAAGGAACTATTTGAGAGATATTTAAACAAGAAAATTAGTTCGCCGATAATTAAGTAATCTTCAATTTCAATAAAATGTCAGTAGAAAGAATTGCCTCAAAGGTTAATGTAATCACACTTCGAGATAAATAAATGTCTAAGATTCTAATGATTACCTTCAGGATATCTGATGAGATAAAATTAAATGAGTAAAGGTTTGAGATAATGAGAAATTCATTCATTAAACTCTCAACAGACAGTTAAATTTTATTCTCCTCAAAAATTTATATCTCAGTGAGCTTTCAAACAAAAGTAAATTACATCGAACTCTTCCAATGTAATGCTTCAATAAATTGTTCGAATTTATTCGGAAGGAGACACTTTTAAGTTTTGTCTAATGGATAAACATTTCTCTAGATGGCAGGTACGTATGAAATATTTTTATATACTTATTGAGTATTACGGAATATGATTTGATTTATTATAACGTTAATAAAGATGGAGTTTGATTAACTTATATTTCAATCTATATAATTACACTTCCAGAATTAGAGAGACATTCAATCAAACTTTGAAATAACATATTCCGAAAGTCTTTGGAGGAAAAATTAGGAATGAAATATGTTAAAAGGAATTATTTTATAGAACTATGATTAAAAACTATTTTCAACAAAATTTCTATTTTATACAGGATAAGTTCAAACATCATAGAGGGCGCTGGCTAGCGCTTTAACTAAATATCTTTGTTACAAGAGTGAGTTGAAAGTGAAAAGAAAAACTAAGAGGATAAAATAATCTATATAACTAGTTAGGTCCAAATACTTCTTTAAAACTGGATACTGAGTCAAATAAAACTCTTTGCTATCCAAATTAGATTGAATCATTACGAACTGTGTAATCGGAAGAATTATTCAGTTATTAGAGCTTTTATTCCGCGAAAAAGAACATGAAACGGAAAGAAAAAAAAACAATTTTGGATATACTCCATTAAAGCAAGTGTTTTTAAAATGGCTGTGAAGCAATATGCAATTGTCAATTCTGCGAATACCTAGAAAAATTGTTTTCAATAGAAAAAGAAGAAAACATTTCTCTAATCTCATTTTTACAACTGTAACTATTACTTTAATTTGCCTTTTGTAAGTAATAAAACTATATATTTTATTATCTTAATATCCGATTATGTACAACGCAATTGGTATCTGCATGAAGCATAAGAAAAATTGTCCAAAATGATATTAAAGAAACATTTTTTTGCACAAAAATAAATATAAAATCCAGTTATAAATTTTACAAACATGTATTCCTAAAAACAAAATAAATATGCATTAAAACATTTTATAGTTTATTAAAGTACATATAAAACATTCATAAACTCAAAGTACTTACATATATATTGAGCACAGGTATATGTAATTTTCATTGAACAACTCACCTACAAGAAGAAGAAGAAAAAAAACTATTTTTATAAAAGTAATAGATTTTACAAATTTAGGAAATATTGAAGTTTTTACTGAATAATTGAAACTAAGGTATTTAATTGTATAGAATAGAGTAAATATGAATTTTTACTTATTTATTTAATTTTTTTGGGTAACATATTATTTAAAAATATTACAGTTGAATTTAATTTAGAAGCAATAGCATAGAAGGAAGGTAACTTGTTGTCCAGAGCTGCTAGAACTTTTTGAAAACTGTTTGCATATTAGTAGACATGTAGTTATATAACACATCGTCTAATAAAGCCACTTGTTGAATAAAATAAAAATAATTTATAGAGATAATAAGAAATCTGAAATGAATACAAATAAAGTTTATCATGCTGGAAGATAGGAAGTATTTTTAAATTGAATCTTAAAATGTTTAAATAGATAAAATACTTTTATCCCTCTATGAACTGGTAGTAGTGAATGAAATGGCACAGCATTTGTGAAATTGAACTTCATCTCGATTATTGAAACATAATAATTGAATTTAGAGAGTAAAATATCATCAGTGAAGCAGAAATGTGTAAAATCAGCGTCTGAAAGTTCTGGGATTCAAAAAGTGGAGAAGAGGAAAATTGTTTTGCATGAAATAGAGATATATTTTATTAAATTAGCTTTCAAGAACTAAACTTTACAGGAGTCATTGAACATTTCCATGATAGTTGTTTTGATGATATATGAAATTATTGTCACATTATAGTAAAAAAAATAACAGTTTCAGATATACAGTACCGAGCTAAACTTAGAAAATAAGTATTTGAATGCTATTTAAACTCATATTTATGACATTTTTATGAAAGAAAACTGTGGCACAACTCTCTTTTCTAATTCGTCACTAACAACGACAGGAGAAAAGAGCTTCTAATAGCTGGTCCTGATGGGAATTTTGTCCCGGTTGTCTAAAGCGTAGTAACAGACGCGAACCATACGAGATTTGTCTGAACCCGTGGAATGTTATAGTTCAATCCTGTCCCCGCCATCCAACATTAGCCGATCTTCACCGGGGACGACACATCTACTCCACGGAGTAGAAAACATTTTTCCTAAGTGGCGAAAACAATATTAATGCCCCAATGATAATATATCTTCGGCTACAAGGTAAAAATACGTCATGTCGAATTAGTAGCACATCTTCCGCTACAAGTAGGAAAAAAAAAAAACATGAAATACCGACATGGTAACCCGAATCAAAAGCCAAATTAGTAGCACATTTTCCATCAAGGAATGATAAATGCGTAATGCCGAAGTGGTAGCACATATTCTGCGACGAGATGAAAAACACGTAACTTCGATGAAATAGCATACCTTTCGTTTCGAACAAAAAAACGCTTAATATCGAAGTGTAAAAAATATTCTTTCGCCACGAGGGGAATTTCATGTAATATCAAAGGGGTAGCATATCTTCCTCCACGAGAGGGGGGGGTCACCCCTAAGAGGTAGCACATTATCTGCCATGAGATGAAAATCATGTAACATCGAAGTGGTAACATATCTTCCGCTACGAGAAGAAAAACATGTGTCGAAGTGGCAACAAGAATACTTCTCCGAGACATAGTTATTAGGAGCTTTTTACATCTATCATTGCAGAAGAAAGAATTTGCGCCTTGCAGAAGAAAACTGCCGTACGACTTTAAAATCAGATTAGGGAATTACAGTCAGAAGTGAAATGTATGCTCTTTTTTCAGATTAAACAGCATTTCTAACACAGATCGCACTTATGTTTATTCACGAACATAATTAAAACTACAGATTATTAATTTTGTGCACGGATTACATATTTTACATAAATTTAATCCATAACATTAAACTGTGCTTAGGAAAAAACCCTTTTTTATATAATTGTATTAATGTAGAAATAAATAATCAATTAATTTTAAAAATTTAGGCAACTTAAGTTGAAATGAATGCTTTAAAAAAATGGGGATGAATTATTATCTGTTAAAAGAGCTGCCTTTCTTAAAGATATATAATTTTATTCTCAATTATATTGCAGAAATATTTAACTGGAAACAAACAAATTAAAACATTAATGTCAAGATTCTGCTGAATATCCGAGTTCTAAAGCGCAAAATATTAGTGTTTGCATAAATTCGATAACTATTCAGTAGGAAACTAACTGAAGCTAAGAAAACATATTCTAGTCCGAAATTTAACTTTCTTACATGTGAGAATGATAAAAAAAAGTATTCAATCATCTTTCAGAAAGGTTTAGAATTGCAAAAATTTTGCGTAGCAATAAGCGATTACAAATGCATTCTAAATCACTCATTTAGTGAAATATTCCATTTGAAAAGAGCTTTCATTCGAAAAATTAATTTCTTCCAAACGATAAGTCATACTTCCCAAACATTCCAATCTGTTACTCATAATTAAAACTTCCATTTTGTATCCCGTAAAACGATTCCGTTTAAAACTGTAAACTTTCACCCAATTAATTCAAGCGCAAGTAGAGCGAAAAAAGAACTGAATAAACTAGAAAGAACACTTATTTTCATTGATCGAGATGGTGTACCAGAAATGCGTGCATCGGAAAAAGAGAATAAAAAATACGTGTGCGTGTGTGACGCATTTTCGCAGAGATTTAGAACATTTCAATTGAAACTCTGGATTACTTTTTCTGTATTTGATTCAGTAGAAAGATAACTTTTTAGCACTCTGGACCGAATGCATTCCACTCTCTTAGGTCGCAGTAAATTTAATCCGATTAAACTGCCATCTCAATACCCACTGAGAACCTTCCTCAAAAGAAGTGGACGGAAAAGAAATTCGGTTTTATGACGCCAATAGATCTGTCTTTTAAGGCTCAAGCGAAAGAAGAAACAAATAAATAAATCAAACACCAAAGAGATTGAACTGAAGTGAAGTGATTTTTCTTTTCACTTGGATTAAAAGCGAGATGATTCTTTTCGGATTTATACGGTCGTTTTGGTCATTCTTGAGCTGTCCAATACAGCTTTCGGTTCCAATGGTATCGCTAACTTTGGAAATCTCAAATTTATTTTCTTCAGCAGTCTTTGCTCTTTTTTTTGTACATTTTTTTGAGACTTTTAAGTACATTTAGTTCACGAAATCCAAAATCGAATTAAGAATAACCAATTGCGAAAACTATTTCAGGTAGATTATATGTATTTCCTTTATTCAGAAAAATGATTAATTTGATTTAATTTTTGAGTTGTTGTTTCGAGGAATGTGTTAACATAAGAATTTGAAAGTATCTACAGTGTTATATAGCGAAATCAGCTAGCAGTAGCCGTTTTATGTCACTGAAAGGACACACAATGAAGACTTTCAAGCATTTATTTTCTTTAGAAAAGTTTAAGTCAACTTTTCTTCCTTTTTTAATTTCTTTTCTTGCTTCTTCCCAGTAACATGACATTTGATTTGTCTGATTTTCTGAATGAACTTTCATATTCGACTTACAAGAGCACCCACTGTATTGTAAAGTAATCTCCTTCTCTATTGGAAAAGCTACCTGCTAGGCTTCTCAAAGTATCATCAAGAGGGCCAGGTTGGAGAATGGTAAGATTGCAGGTAACGCAGTTGTCAACCATAGTATAATGTTCTTTTCTCCCTACATACTGAAGCGAGTTCGCTAATGGAGTGAGTAAAGCTATGGGTTTTTGATCGAAATTTACCTATATTTTCCTGTAAGTTTTATTTTAGAGATTACCACAAATCTGGTTTAAAAATTTTACTCCGTTACTAATTTTTTCAAGTATGGATAATTTTAAATTTAGTTGGTATAGATCTGCACAATATTCGTTAATTGGAAACAAATGTCATAATTATAAATGTAGGTTCAATGGTGAAGTGTATGCTTTGAATACCCTCTCATTTTCTAACTGAGAGAAAATGTGGAAACTTTCCTACACATTTCACGTACTTCCTTTATATATTTGTACTTCTACGAAGGAAAATAATTTTCCAATAAGTATTTTGTAAGTGTAACGGATATGTAGATGAAATATATGTTGTATGGATTTTGCTTATAATTCGAAATAATTGAAGCAGCTTAAATCATTTCAAACTTTATTCATTTGCCAGAATCAAACTCATAGCTATCCAACTGTAAGCTATTAGTTGTAAAATTCTTGTTTTTAAGCAAATTTCAATAAGTTTAGTGATTATGACAACAGTCATACTGATAAATTCATTAGTTTTAATTATTTTACAGATTTAACTTATTCTTAAAGTCTTTAAGCAATTGAGAAAAATTTTCAAATGTTGTTTCTAAGATCTTACAGTTGTCATTTATTTTCACGAATAGACAAATTAATAAAAATTAAAACTTAATTCTAATGATATTATATTGATTTTATTAGCTGAGAATAATAGAGGTTTATAGTACACCTATTTTAAAAACTTCATTTTAAAAATAAATTAAAGACAGAGAAATTCTAATAGCTAATCTTCGTAACTGTATTCTCATAAATTTGAATTTATAAAGTTGTATGCGATTACAAACTATTTCAGAAAACGTAATCGACTCTATTTCATTGATTAACTTATTATTTCAGAAGTTTTGACTAATTTTAAATTTTAATCATGAAATATAGATATCTTATATTAGATTAAATACATAGAAGAATTTATCAAAGTTCTAATTAATTTTAAATACATAAAAGTTAACAGTTCAATTTTATTTTTCGAAATAATCTTGGTTTAAAAAGAAAGTTTTATTGTTTTTAATGATAAAAATGTAAACAAATTAAAGGAATACAATAGTATGAATTAGTTAGAAATAGTTAAATTAATATATACTTATAGAGCAAATTTTTATAGATATAAAAAAAATTATAGATATCAAAACTTTTATAGATATTTTTGTTTCGATACAGAGATGACATAATAATTTTCAAAATAAATTCAACTCAGATGTTAAATGGAATTTATCATCTTATCATCTCATTTAATTCAGAAACAAAAATTAAAAAATCTCTTGGGACTGAATATTTAAATATTAACTTTAAAAGTTGTGGATCACAGGATTTATATTAATATATTTGACAAAAGTGACAGCTACATTTGCTTATGTTAATAAAGTATCATTATTTGTTAACATCTTGAGCTTGAACAATTTAGAAATATTTTATATAATTATATTCGACGTAATAACTAATGAGTAAAAAATTAATAAATTATTTCATTTATTAATTAATAGATTAATTAATAAATTACCTACAAATTTTCTAAAAAAAATTAATAAATTATTTTCGTGTTCAAGCTGATAACTAAATAAAATTTCTGAAACCCAAATTTTGATATAAAAATTATACATTACTTTAATTTTAAAAATTATGAAACACAATAATTTATTTCTTCTGTTTATTTTTGTATTTGATTTTTTACATTGATGCTTATAAATTAATTTTTATTTATTTATTTATATAATTTTTGTATTAATCTTTTAAATTATCTTTGTTTAAATTTTGTTCTAACTTTTCTTTATAATATTTTTCTGTTTTCTTAATTATAAGTATAGAATACAGAAGATGATGCTAGCTTTTAAATCAATCGTGATTGGGTTTTTTTTAGGAACTATTTAGATACGAAAAAAAAAAAAAAGGTTTTACTAAACACGATTTTCCTCTGTCTGAGTTTTTTTTCCTGTTTTATTTTTAAATTTGATTATTTTTCTTTGCCTGATATTTGTTTATATGGTGGTTATTTTTTTAAAATTAAATTTAAAAATAGTGGTTTTGATTCTTTTCTATGGTTATTTAACTGTTTTGTTTCGTGATTTTAGGTTTTACATTTTCTTCATAGAGCTATTTTACTAAATGTGAAAATTTGATCATAAAAACAGAATCCCCCTTTTCCTTTTACAGTGGATGTATTAAATAGATTTAAATCCATTTGGTTTATTATTTTAAAAAAAAAATCTTTAATCAATTATCTCCTGCCATTTCCCTACACATATTCTTTATGGTATTTCTTCTTTGTTCCTTTATTTTTAAAATAAGCACTTTTAAAATTTCTATACACACACACACATATATATTATGATATGAATTTAAAGAGGTCAATTTCTAGCATCTCACTGCAAACATGTTGCTAGGGGAAAAACTCTTTTAGACCGAAATACTAATTTTCTCGCTTCATCTGAGGCATTGTGGACAAAATGATTTTCCAGAAATTTAAGAGTAAGCACTTTTCTACTGTCTTTAAGTTGACTGAAGTCTTAACAAGCCGTTTAAACAGCTATTTATTTGAGTGTACTTTAGAGACCAGATGGCTTTGTGCTTTTGATAATGTTGGTGTAAAAATAGAACACATTCTTTTGCACAGCAAATTATACGCCAGTGCCCAACTTCCTTTCAAAAGCATTTGAAGCTTCTAATCATTTGTTGGCCTCCTGGTGTTTTTATTAATTGGTTATAAGCGCTGAAAATCTTTTTTTGCTGTTTTGTGTAATTTTATTCTTTACTTAAATTATTAATTTTTTTCTTGTCTGTTATTTTACATACATCTGTAAGCCTAATGTTACATTTTGTAGAACAAAAGGAGTTTTGTTTCTTTTGAAAAAAAAAATTTACTCATTTAATTTGTTAGTGGTATAATTCAAAGCAATAATCCCCCCCCCTTTTAGGGTTTTTTTTTTTTTTTTTTAAAGAAACTTATTAAAGCGAAATTTTGTCAATCAAGTACCGTGCGATAATGACAGTAAATACAAATTCTTAGTCATCTGATTCGGATACAATATCCGTTTCATATTTAAAACCTGTCAGATAATTTAGCAGTTTCATTTTATTAATTGAAATTTCCATTCTGCTACATCACCAGGGAAAAGTTAAAATACCTTGTTTTGATTAATTAGTAAGTTTTAATTTGATTGAAATATCTTGTTACGATTTCAGTTTTAATCCTGTCCAAATTAATTACAATTAACAATTCTTCTTCAAGATAAGGTAAATCAATTGATAGCTGGGAAAAATGATAAAAAGTCAGAAGAGAATTCGAATTTTATTTTTTTTTTATAATTAATTATACGTGTTTCGTGAAATGCATACAATTAAGAATTCGTCTTATCATAGGGGATTAATTAATTCAGACATTGAAATGAGTTTTGAATTTGTCTGTTCTGTTACAAATATAAGAGTCAAAATTTTCTGTTCTTAATTACAAGGGCAACTACTTATAAACTTAGGCGTTTATTTTTACGTTAGAAACATTTTTATTGTTAATTGATATGTATGCTCATAAAGGATATCTATGGATATCTATTAACTAATTAAACTCAAGTGATACATTTAATAACATTTGAAAACGCATTGCATATCCATTAAATTTATTCAAATGATCTGTGATTACATTAATCACGTAAAAAACAATTACCTTTGCAACTTCAGGCTTCATTTCGTATTGTATAAGTACCTTGTAAATATTCCGAAAAAAATTAATTAATTTTAATTTTAAAGCGTATCATGCATGCCTTAATTGCAATCAAAACGATGAAAAGTGTTTAATTTAAAATGACTAATTTGTAATTGTAATAGTTATAAAATTATAACTATAAATAATTATTAAATTGTGTGTATAATAATCTTACTCAAAAGGAACTATTGCAAAAAATGATATTCCAGGCTACTTTTGAAGCGTAATTAAATTAACTCTCTTCAAAGTAAGCTATATTGTTTTACACAAAAGATGATTCAAAAGTAATAAAATAGCTTAATGACTTTCAGACATATTTAGTGCAATTATTTAAAATGAGTCATTCTACTTTTTAAGGCAATATGTATAAAATAGGAGACTTAAAAATGCTATATTTTTTACATAACGACATAAATAATATCCGTAAAAAATTAAAAAAAACACTTCATAAAAAGGAAATCTAGTTGATATAATAAATGAACGAAACAAGTATGTAATTAAATTTAACAGATTAAAGCGTTTTAAATACATTCTTCACTAAGAAAAAAAACTGAAATTAACAAAATCCAAGTGATTTTAAACAATAAAAAGGTGAGGTATTTATTTTTAAATACAGATAACAAAGTTGAAATATGATTAAAAATGCTTAATACATACAGAATGCTCTATATTGTATAACAAAATTAGCATTTAGTGTCGACTTTTATCAAAAAATTAATTGCAGTTTCTTTATCTCTCATTATTCATTCAAAACCAGAAAAAAATAGCAATTCAAAGAGTTAACAAAGTTCATAAAGCGTAATTCAGATTTAGCATTATTTAAACATGATTAAACGCTTGTAGAATCTTCCTTAAGTTACATAGAAATTCCATGTAAAGTTGCAAAACTGCTTCTAATTATGTGAGGCCCAGTTTTACTAATAACTAGGCATTAATGAATCATTTCATTTTAATTGCGTTACTTTCCCCCTCCAGTAATTAATTTTTCCTTAACTAGATTAATTATAACCAAACACAGAGTTGCAATTGAAAGATAAAATTAAGGTACCGAGCAACTAGAGATGTGTTTTTAACACAGTTGAGCAGGGGCTGAATAGAGTTAAATGGAAGCAAGATGACAAAAATATAAAAAAAGACAACATTAATTAATAAGGAAGAAGTTTCAGGAAATTAAATGGAATATTTTTTGCGCGGGAATAATTTTATGTTATATTGTTTATTTTGCAGCTAACATATTTAAATATATTCAACGAGTCGGCTTGAGTCATTACAAATGTCAACAACACAAGGCGCGAAAATTTTCTGTTATTCTGTTAAAGAATAAATGAATTTTTGGATTATTTGCTTGGACAGTGCGACAGTTTGGAATATTTTGTGGATTGTTCATGTGTTTCAAGACCTTTAAATTAAATTAAGCTATTCTGAGGATGTTATTTCACTTTTAAGAAATGAATGTAGCAATAAATGGAATAAGTTCGTTCTCTTAATTAAAAACGGATGAAAGTATAAAACTAATAGAATATTCCCAGAGCTTAGGTAAAATTTTCAATGCAAGTGTTCATCATATAGAATAAACTATTTGATCCATCTAGAAAGAAGACGGTAAGAATAATATGGGAGAAAATATAAATGCAAGACATTATATTAAATACAAATGTCCGATATTATTATATACCGGTTATATTTAAATGTAAATGTCCATTATTATTATTTACCTAAATATTTAAATATAAATGCCCATTATATTTAAACTCATATGTAAATGCAAATGCCCATTATTACTATTCACCAGTATAATTAAATACTAAAGCCCATTATTAATACTTACCCTTATATATTTATGTAAATACCCATTGTTATTATTTACCGTTATATTTAAATGTAAATGTCCAATATATTTAACATCAAACCTAAATGTATATGTCCATTACACAGTTGATATTATTTAACAGACCAAAATAAAAAAAAACAATATTGGTAATATCGAAGAAATTATAAATATAAAGCGCAAGAATTAAAAATGATACAAAAAAATTACCAAAATATTTTACTACCAGTTAATCAAAAATATTTTATTAGATATATTTTTCATGAAAATACGATATATTAGTAGATGTGAAGATGTTTAAGAATAAAAAAGGGAAATAGTCAGATCTTTAAATGAATATTCTCTTATAATTCATCCTGTTTTGAGTTCAGATGTTCATTCTGTTTCCTTATAAAAATCGAAAATAATCAGGAACTTATTTTTTGATATTACGTGAGGTAGTCTTTCTTGAACTAAATTTTTGCACAAAATTGTTCATGAATATTTTTCTACTTATGAATGAATAATATGATTTTATCATAAATAATTTCCTAAAGCATCCGTTATTTTTTTACTGTAACAGAAAAATAAAAGAATATGCAATATAAATGTAAATACACTGCGTAATTCCTTTTTAGGCATATTCTAAGGAGACAAATAACTGCATCACAGATTGAACATTTGCTCAAAAAGTTAAATTACATTTCCAAGAACAATTAAATACATGCTAATAAAATAAATTGAGAAAAATATAACCATGGAAAAAGCATTTACTTGAAAAGATATCCAATTTAAAAAAAAATAATACTACATTTTAACTTATTGCTTTAAGTAGCAACAATTTACTTGCTAACAACTTATATCGAAACAAAAATTAGCGTCAACTCCAATTAAATGTTAAAAACCAATGTTGGAATACGAGAAAATACAAACTACTGTTATTTTCCTTCTTAACGTAGCATAGCAAATATCTAGATACATTAAGAGATACATGAAACACTCTAAAAAATTCCATTTTAGAATGAATTCGAAGTTTTTGGCAAAAATTAGGAGGTAATGCGAGTTCTTTCAAATGCGGCTCCTAAATGATGTTTTGCCTATTTAACATCTACCCTATTTAGGAGATTCCAACTATCGGTTCATTCAATCTCTACGACAGGCTTCTCTGAAGATTAATGATAACGATTATAAGTACAGTGGAAAAAAAGTTAAAAACCCATTAAGATTAGTAAAACATTAAGAAACTCATTACCATGGCTATATAGTATGTAGTAAAGAATTAAAGTGCCACACAAATTATGCTTTAAATCTTTCAGTTAACATAAAACAGTTCAATTTTTCTAGACATTTAAGAGCAAAACGGTTTCAAGCGAAAAAGTAATGACAAAATTACTACAATAATTTAAATGTTAATTATTTCTTCAGATCAAAATGTGACTTCTAAGACTATCACTATAAAACAAACTGCGACGGTATTTATTAGGCTTCTAAACTTAAGAAGAAAAGCTATTAAGATATTTTGTAATGAACAATTTTGTTTATTTAGAGTAACAGTCAATACTGGTGTGTTTGTGAAATATGTTATAAAAAATGCGGACACATTACTTTTATTATAATACGCTCTCTTTTCCATATATAAAACATAATTGATCAAGTATTTTACAGTCGGTTTCCATTTTAATTTTAAAAATAGCTCATTTGTAAGTTCTCCAGAAAATCAAGTACGAATTTCGTATACTGCTTCACAGAACATCCCTCCAGTTAATCAAAACTTATATCCATTCTTTCTCAGAATAAATTTTTTAATAATCGAATAGTTTTCTGATTATATAAATCAGAATAACACAGCAGAATTTAAAGTGCACAGTTTTATTTTGCCTTAGCTTATCTTTTGAAGAATTTTTTTGGTCTGACCCAACAAGGACGATATTTTTTTCTGATACAAGTTTTTCCTCTCACTTATAACTCACACTCAGTGCACACCACCCACCCACACACACACACACGTGTGTGTGTTTGTGTGTTTGTATTTCCATGACGCGCTAGCAGCTCCGCCTATTGATGATGATTAAAACTTCTAAAGCAATGATCAAACTGTATCCCCAAAAGAGCAATACAATTTTTCTTCTTTTTCAGAATCTGTTTATTTTATTATAAAGAGAGATTATGACCTATATATGTATTATAATACTGCAGGAGTGCATGAACATACCACGCTTTAGTTATGTATAACACATGGTTAAAGCTGTAACTATCATTATGACTTAATTTTGTTCTAGTTACTCTATCTTAATGGATTTTTGTGTAAAATGAAAGTTTATTTAAATTTTATTTGAATATTTTTTCAGTTAATTGTAATGTAATATATTTTTTTTTTACTTTGCTTTGGGTTTGATTCACCACTTAGTACACCCAACCCTGTTTTCTGGGTTCAAGAAATTGAATAGTTTTCGCTCATTAGGAAATACTAATTCGGATTCGGATTTTGTTTTCAAAGAGAAATTCAATCGAATATATACGTTTAAGAGCTTCATATATACTTTATGTGTTAAATCGTATAAATTTACTCAGTTGTGTATAATTTAATAATATACTGTGCAAATTAATTGGGGCAAGCTATTTTTTATAGAAGTGTTTGAAAATACTTCAAACCGATTTTATCTCCTTAGACTGAGTGTTAACCATTTCAAACTGAATTTATCTGCATGGTGTGGGTGTGACTGATCGACCAAACGTGTTTTCGTGTAGAAGTACTGACCTATTTTTCAGTTTTTTTCTTAGAGTGAGGCAGTTAGTTTTTAGTGATTGCTTTTCCTTTCTTTCACGTGTTAAAAAATGGATGTAACTCCAAAAAAGCGTGCTAAAATTATAGCTCTTACAGATCAGACTTCTATGACAGATAGAAAAATCGATTCTGCAGTTAGTGTAGTCAAATCAAGTGTTTCAAGAATTCTAGCTTCTTTCAAAGAATGTGGATCAGCCTCTCCAAGAAGGAAAGGAAGATGTTCGCGAACTACATCAAAAGTGAAGTGGAAAACTACATCAAAAGCTGATAAAATTCTAATAAGAAATAGCAAAATCAATCCAAGAAAAACAATATCAGACATCCAAATGGATTTATTGGCATTTGGGTTTGATGTGAGTAGTTCAACAGTACGGCGTAGGCTTCTGGACGCTGGCTGCAAGACAAGGAGACCAACAAAAAGAATAATTTCTAACTCCTAAAATGAAGACAAAAAGATTTGGCATGGGGGAAAAAGTACAACTCATGGACTGATGAAGACTGGAAGTAAATAGTTTTCATTGATGAAAACTACTTTTTATTTGTGCAGGGATAAATTTCAGATGTTGTGAGACGAAATGATAGTGAACCTTTGAGACAAGATCATATTGAACTGACTGTAAAAGACCCATTGAAGCAGATGTTCTGGTGCTTTTCATAGCCAATGTCACTGGAAGTTTAGTACTTGTTTAAGGCATTATAAATACAACTAAATACGTCGACATATTACGTATAAGACTGTTTCATTCATGAAATACTTTTAAGGAACATTTCAACATGACTTGGCATTTTGTCACAATTTTAAACTGGTAAAGACTTTTATGCTGGGAAATCAAATTAAAGGGCTTGATTGGCCTAGAAATTCACCAGAACTAACTCCTATTGAGAACTTGTGGAATTTTGGGAAAAGGAGTTTAGTTAAAATGGATTGTTTAACAAAAGAACGCTTGATAAAGAATGCAATTCAAGTGTGGTCTCATGATGAAGAACTCAAGATCATTTGTACTGATCTAGTGAAATCAATGCTGAAACGTCTGCCAGAAGTTATTTCTGCTAAGAGATGACATACGTCATACTAGAAAGTATATTGTAAATTTATAGAATGAATAAAAGCATAGTTTTATAAAAAAGCGGTTTTTTTTTTAAAATTTGTTCCAATTAATTTGCATAGGTATGTATATTGGTTTCTTAATGTAATTTTACAGTTTTGCATTTATATACATTTCACATATATATTAATTACATAGCCTTTAAAAGGAAAATTCCTTTTGAGAATGGATCTTTGGCTTTCAATTTGCAAACTAAAGTATTCTAAAGAAAAAAATACATTTTTAGAATTGCAATTCCATAGTGTCAGTAAAGACCTTACAATAGCATATTGACTTCATAGCTTCACTAGTATAGCAATGTGATGAAAAAAAAAAAAACGTGTTATACTTTATATTTGATCTTCAGTCAAACCAAAAGCGGTTAAACATTATTCCATTTTACCGGAGCAAGGAATCAAAAGCGTTTAAGAATAAAAACAGCCAACTTAACGAAGCAAAACAGACAATAATTCTCCTATAATCCTCTCATGCGTCACCAAATTCAATTTTATTTCCATTACTCGCGCTTTCGCTTGGAGCTTTTAATGGATTTCCCCAAGCCTCACTTATCAATGTAACTAAACTAAGTTACTCTGTCTGCTCAAGAGAAGTAATGGGGACGAGAACTGGGAATTTAATATTTCAGAATGGGGACGGGGATTTCGCCATCGATCGAGGGAACTTTTCAGTCACCGCCAGGCATTTCTGCACTAAGTTACGATAATGGGTGTCATAAAATGTGCTTGTCAACGGCCTCAAGTTGAAACATGATTTCCAAAAGACCATTTAATAACGGGCCGTCTGTACCAGACGTGCCAAGAGATGAGTGAGGAGTGACGTAAGTCCGAAAGTATCAAATTTCAAGGAAGCATTGGTGACTATAAACATGACCGTAATGACGCTTTCCGTTTTTCAGATATGGAGAGATCAAACAACTGACAAAGCAATATTGAACGTTAGCATTCAATTTTCAACATGTCGTCACGTCAGTCTTTATGAAAGAGGATATGATGGCTTATTTTTAAGGTAACGGTACACCTTCAAAGAAAATTTTTTGAATTAGCGTAAATTTTGCAAACAATTGCATATTTCTTCAACTCATGGGGCTTCAAAATTATAAAAACACATAAGAAATTTTTTGTTAGTGTATACTTTTACTGTCAAAAGATTATTTTATACAAATATAAACAAAAAATAAGACGTTCCGCAAAATATGGTAACAAAAGAATTGAAATACATTGGCCGTTTGTAAATGGAATAATATAGAATATAATCTCATCCAGGGAAATAGACTGTTATTTTGATCACATAACTTATACCTAAGAAGCTTTGGTAGGTTCGAGTTCTGAAACCCGAAATTTTATTTTAAAAGTCATTTTAATTTTCACTTTACTGCTGTATGAAAAAACATCTAATAAATATAAAATCTCAAGAATTGTTTATCATTTCTATAAGTGTTTAAAAAACATATATGAGACTTTAATTGATGCATAACATTTTGAGATATTGTGTTTTGCAATAGTGAAAAGTGTCGTTTTTAGAGCTTTTTCAGACCTAGAAATTCATGACGAAGCAACACATTAAAGCAGCTATAACTCATCTTCTAGATAAGATAGAAACAGAATTCAAACATATTTATAAATATAAAGGATTGAAGTTTAATGTAAGATAAAAAAATCGTTATTGTGACCAAAAATTATATCTTGAAAGTGTGCTATCACCTTAAAAAGGGTGATCATGGAAACGAATATAAAACATTAATTTGTTCTTTGTGGCTAACTTTGAAATTTAGGTCAGAAATTAATACTCAACGATCTCCTAGGCCCTAACAGCAGCCTTCTGAATAAAATAAAATTTTGTACAAAAATTTTATTTTATTCAGAAGTATACATTTTTTTTCTTCCTGGTTCTTTTGGGTAACAAACTATGTTATTTTATTGCAGCTCCAAATAAAATTTACTGAAAATCGCCCGTATATATTCAAATATCATCTGAATCTAAAACCTACTGAAATACGTGTATTAAGTTATAAATTATAGGTGTCACAAATAATGATTATCAATGTCCACAGTTTGTAACATGGTTTCCAAAGTACTATTAAATAATTGACTGCCGGAAGCAGATATTCAATTGCATAAGTGACTAAAACTTAACCTTTCAGGGTACTCTGGAGATAGTTAACGTGTATTAAAAGGATATTATTTCGCTATGAGATTATGAATGCATTGGATAACTGACAAATCATAATTGCTTGCTTAAATTTTTTTAACATGCCTTTAAATTGGATTCAGTTAAAAGAGTATGAACAGTTTTTTGAGCGTAAAATTTTAAACTGTTGAAATAATGTTGATTTGTTCGATTTCCTATTTCTTTTTAACTCATAGGTTACATTAACACTGAAAATAAGCCAAATATTTTTGAATTGTTATAGGATGACAAAGTCAACACTTAGAACTAAAAACAAATCTAGACATTATACGATTATATCCAAAAAGGGACAAAACTCATGCCACTATGATTGGTTGAAAAACTGGCCATAGATCCAAAGACATGCCCAAGCACTCTCAATTCAACCCCTTACAGCCCAAAATTTTCCTACATGTTCAAATGCGTGATTTAGTTCTATTAAGCCTACCCAACGTAGAAGCAATTAAAAAACCCTTGATTAATAAAATAGCAATTTAAATGTTGTCTCCCCACTCTTTGTATTCAAGAGATGCGACGTATTTTCTTGCGCATTAGCGTCTTTACAAGAAAATTCTTCAGGAATATGAACAACGATCTTATAACCTATAATATGAAAGTCAATTACTCTAACAACCTGGCTTTTGTAGCCCAACAAATTACTCAAATAAGATTATTATTTTTAATATTCTTTACAATTGTTAACCAATGGTTATATGAGCCATAATTATAGTCTTTTGTTTTTTAAAACAAATTTCGCACAAACAAAATATAACGAAAGAAAGCGTACTTCCCTTCAACTGTCCCTATAAACTTTTCTTGGACGCTAAATGATTCAAGCAACTCAACTTCCAACTATGCATTGAAAAGTTTATTTATAAAGTAAAGTGTTATGAGAAAGGAAAGGAGATATAGAAAGATACAGAGTAAGTGATTGAGTGATAGTATTTGTAATGGTGCAAAAGCCAGATGTGGCCAGGTTGAGCCAAACAATGTAAGTGATCGGGTATACAGTTAGTAAAATATAAAACTATCATCGAAACGCGTGAAAAAATAGAAAAAATATAAAAGTTTGGTTGACAAAAAAGAGGGTCGAAAATAGTGAAGAATGGCTTGGGTATCCCGCGGTGCGTCACCCGTATTTACCATAGGGTATAAATATACAGAAGATAATAATCAAATAGTATGTTATGCGCGGAAGTCTTCTAGCATTTAAAGAGAATTTGGAGAGAGATTATGACTCAAGCAATGGAAGAAAGTGATCGTCTCCTATTCTAGGAAGGGTATTCTTTGTTTGATTATTTATGATATATTATTATTCAAGAATTATGTATTTACGAATTATGTACGTTATGTATTTACGAATCATGTACATTATATATTTACGAATTATGAAAATTTTTAGTACTCGAGGTAAAGGACTTAACTAAGGAGAGTACTAACTTATTTTTTTGAGGAGTAAATAAAGGTATTTTGGGTTTAAGGGACTATATTTTAATTAATTGGTCTATGCGCGAACTTCATTTGAAATTGATAACTAGTGGTAAAACATTAATAGGACAGATGAGCTGGGTTATATGATACAGTCACAAAAATCATTTTAAATGAACTGTTATTAAAGAGGATTTCCATCAACCACAGCTATAACAATTAAGCTGTTTTAACATACGTCGAAAATAAACTCAGGACAATTTCTAATTTTTTTTTTTGCTACAACTCATATAATCTTATGATTTTCTTGAAATTGATTTAATTTTTTACTTCAATCTAAAAATTACAGTTGTTTAACCACTAATGGAATCTTATTTATTTATGTGGTTAACTAAAATATCTCTCTTACTTTATGTTAGTATATGAATTGAAATGCCTATCTGCATGAATGTTAAAACTACACAACTAACAACAATTAAATACGTTACTCATAAAAAATGTAAAATCTTATTTTCATATAGAGTATTTTGATACATTTTTTTTTAAAAAAACAGACAATTATTATTTTTTTATGTTCTTAAGGGATATAAGCCCTCTGATTGAAATTTCCCTGGAATTCTTGAGAGATTTAGTCAATTAATGAACAAGGAAAGAAAAATGAAATGGTTTTGTTACGGATTATTTTAAAGATAAATGGTATTTTTCATCTGATTTTGTTTACTAAAATCAGGAAAACGGAGAAATATTTCATTGTAAAAGTAATAATTTTTTTATAAATAAAAGCTGTTTTGTAATCAGTGATTAATTATTAGGTAGTACATGTGTGAAATAGTTTTAATTTAACTCAAAATCATAACTATGGATAGTCTCAAGAAACAGGTTTGTAATGATGAAAAAGAAGCAATGTCAAATGATAAAAAATATTATTTCTTCATATTATATCATTGTATTTATTGGACATATAAAGATAATTTCTTATTTTGTATTTTATCATTTGTATTTTTTCTTATTTGAGTTACTTATACGAGGATTTAAATTGTTTGTAAGACGTCTTTAGAAATTTTCAAATTATATGGGGGACATGCTCATGTTATATTGATTAATTTGTTTACATTTCTGTAAAACGTTATTTTATGTATTTAATAAATATATTGTTTATTAGTATGCGTCGTGGGTCTGCGTGTGAAATTCACAAAACTTCACATTTGAAAATAACAATCTCGAAGAATTTCCTTCATCAAAAGGAAATATATTAATAAAATGTACTTGATATAGGTGGTAACAGATGTTTTTAATCAATGTAACACATGAATGATGATATGATTTCTTCAAAATTGTTTAAGATGTTATTGAACCTTTCCGATAAAAATGATTTATTTTAAGACTTCCGATGAGAGGAAAAATTACTTTATCATCAAAAGAGGTGCCTGTTCCTATAAAAGAAAAAGGAAGGAATTATACAGTTCTTAAACAATTCAAAAAGTTTCTTTTCCAGAAAGAATGACTTTTCTCTTGATTTCATAAAAAAATCATTATTGATAAATGACTAAATATCCACAATTATTTTAAAGTACGAGTTCATATCTCGTATCAAATGATTAGCTGCATCACCTTCATAAATCATTTTCACGAGTATTTCATTTCTATTAATCGAAATATTTTAATACATATCACACATCTCTGTTACTCATTATTTTTTAAGCTTTTATGATGATTATTAAAGTATATTTCTGTAAAGTTTGTCTAAACTTTATTTTATAAACATTCGGTACACTTGAACATTTTTTTTTATTTCTGCATTTAAAAAATATTTTTCAGCTTTTCTATTTAAGAAAATGATTCGAAATGAAACTTTGAATGAATTTTTCACATAAGTTTAAAAATTATATTTTTGAAAACAATTTCGGAAAATTTCCAAACTCTATTCTTTCCGTATTTATTAATATATTACTACGAATTTTTTTGTAATATTGTCAATGATATTAAAAATACATTAGAGCTCGTAATCATTTTGGGACAAAAAATAAAATGTTGATATGTATTTTAAAATTCAAAAAACACTGATATTCCCAACATTTTAATTTTCATAAAAACAATTTTTTTTGTTACCCGCATTACATATATCACACAATATATGTAATGGGAGCAACAAACATTTTCGGTAAATACTTGTTGAGGGTATTAAATGCATTGATGTATTTTAAATGTATTCATGTATCGACAAAAACACAAACTAAGAAGAACCATTTTAAAGGATACGAACAAAACTGAAAAAAATATTACATGTTTAAATTATATTAAAATGATACTTTATATCATTAACTATATATTTTTCTTAAAAGTAGTAATATTATTATATAATTTGAGCATATATATATATATATATATATATATATATATATATATACATATTTATAATAAATTATCTTTTTTCAAAATTTATTTTAACTAGAATTGACTAACTAGAAAAATGAAGGTAATTGTTTATAATAATAATAATAATAGTAAATAAAAAAAACATTATTAAATTTTCTGCTTCACATAAAATAAAAATATTAAATTTATATAAAAATATCTGATAAATTATCAAATAATTAATATAAACAGTCTTAGTTTAAATATTATACACAAATTCTTTTCACAAAGAAATAAATAACGCGTTATGAATTTACACAAAAATTTATATTACTATTTACAACTCTCACAAAAATACCCTGCTCTATATGTTACACCTTCTTTTTTTTAATTACTGCTTCTCTTTTAAAAATTTCAGTTTATATGTATGCTAATATTTCGCGTTTTCTGTCTGATTTTAAACATTTTTTTAAGATTCAAACGCTATACCAATATCACAATATCATGCTTGTACTTTCCTGAAGGTACATACAAAGTTGTTTGGGTTTTGTTGCACATCCTAATATATTTTTCAGAATTCACTAATGGCTTCATGTTCACGCCCTTTTTTGCATCATGTTCACACCATGTTTGCATCATGTTCATATCTCTTTTGGACTCTTCGACCAAATCATGCTATGCAAGCTTTCATTTGCATTTAGTATTTGGCAAATGACACACGTTTCAAAGACTCCATTAGAAAAATGCCGTTGGTAAATAGGAAGGATGTGTGGTAAAAAGAGCTTTCTGTTATTGATATTGCTACATGCAATTTGGAAACGAGTTTTCCTTCTTTGCTTCTGCGAGTTGGTATAAATATCAAGAATCCCGATTCGAGAAGAATACTACGTTTAGGATTTCTTCAATGTTAAGTCTTTTTGACTGCATAAATTCCGAGATGCTATGGGGCGTCTATTTTTCAATGCGCCTATTTTTCTTTCATGGCAAGAGCATATCCTTTGTTTTTTCAAATAGTGTTTTGATAATATGAAGTTAATTTATTTATAGTTGGCCGCCGCTAAATGTCATAACTTTCTCAGCCTAAAGATATATCTCGAGATTTATATTCATTAACAGCATTTCGTGGAGCAACGCCTAATCTTATAATAACATTTTTGTAGGATCTTTTTATTTTGATGTTGATATCATACCCATTAACATTTCTTTCAGATAATTCAAAGTATTCCATACACTAAAATATAGTAACGAAGTTACAATGATTGCGATCCTTTTCTCGAGATCAATGTTGCCCCAACTTCTATCGAACCCGATGAACCGGTAAGATTGATATCACGTTTATTAATATGCCTTAAAAACATACATCAAATTCTACGCTTGACTCCCTTTTTGCAATGGAACCTAACATATAACTACAAAGTCAATAGCATAGCGGGTAAGTATATCTATAACAAACCCAATGCTAATGAAAGATGTATGGACACGTGTCAACCAACTACCATCAAACGAAACACTTATGTCAACAAATGAAACATCAACAGGTGCTTCGTGTGCATTTCTCACTCCATTGTTTGCTTCACTCAGCATAGTCTTTTCAGATATATCATAGGCTTCATGAAGAAGTTTTGTGCATTTGCTGTATGTCCTCGATGATAGAAGCAAGGCACTTATGAGCGTAAGAAATTTTCAATTGCCGAATAGCATTTTTCAATTTTACAGAATGCTTGTATGACCCGTAAATTGATATCAGGCAAAGTATTTGTTTGCCTTTCATTTCATGTTTCTACAGCACAAAATTTGAAGTGCAAGAACTGCCGGTTAAATTTTAAATGTAAGAAAATTCTTTATCCCAAATTCAAGCTCTAAAGCTTTTTTTTCACATTACAGGCATGTCAGTTTGACGAACACTTTTCTGATTCACAATAAAGACATTTGGTGATTCGGAACATTGGATTCTGATATCAGGAACTGCAGATTTTTGTTTTGTGGTATCAGCTATATTTTCAGCATTACTACACCAACGTTTACTATTCGCTTGCATAGAATGATGCCACGTTGTACACGAAGCATTTCTATGTGATATCTTCAATAGTTGAAAAAAAAAAAACCACTAAAAATTCCAACAGTTTCAACACAAACAATATTAAAAGATTATTGTTATTTTTAAATAATTTTTTTTCATTTTTTAATAGAGAAAATTGATTTTATAAGCCTCAATTTCATCTTTGATACAATTTAGAAAAAAAATATATTTAATCAGAACACTTCAATTTATGAAATTTTACTTATTAGCGATTGAAAAAAAGGAAGAAACAGTACAAATGCAATAATTGTAGCACAACTCTAAAATACGTTTCACAATTAATAGATTTTCAAAATACTCAATCGTCCACAACCTAGATTTAAAGGTATTACTTTTGAAACTTAAAGTATCACTTAATGCATGCGAATACATGATATTATCTATCAGTATTATGTTTAATGCTAGATGTAATTCTACAGCCTTATATTACATCGGAGAGAATTAAAATACCCATAAATTTTTCTGACAGCTAATTTCGATTTAATACAGAGATTCTGTTTCCCTTGCTAACGTATTATTTCATTTAACACATTGATAAGCTTTGTTACAACGCGGTATCAGCATCTCGAAAAATATATTAATCATTTTGAGCAATGAATTTTCCCATTCCACAAAGAAGGATTATCTAGGATGACATTTGTGATACACTAAGCAGCTAATTTGTTTCCCTAGTTTTAAAATAATGTGTTATACTGTTTTAAAATATTTTCTGAGACATATTTGTCTAGTTATTTAAGTCCTTAATCAAAAGTTTTTCTTATCTTTTTCTTTTTTAAATATTTCTTACTCATTAAAAGTTTATGTACATAAGATAATTATAATTTGTTTACTCTTGATACATATACCTTAAACCTACTATACATGGTTATTCAAAATGTTTCCTCCGATTTCAAAATTCTATATTTTCATAAATAAAACGACACTGAATGATAAGTACTACATGAATTCAAAGAGAAAATAGAAGAAGAGAAGCATTTTTAGACGTATTTTATATAACCTCCTTTAGTTACATGTATAATATCAATTCGATATGTAAATTCCAGCCAAACACGTTGTTCAGTGTCAGTGGTAATTGATTGTACAGTAGCAGATGTTCACAAAAATTTGCGGTAATAATGGTGTTGAAGTTTATCTTTCACTTCCCCTCAAAGAGTGGGATGGAGGATCCATATCAGGTGACTTGAGTAGCCAACTGTGTAACATAAAGTCATTTGGTTCAGTTCGACCGATCCAATGCGTAATAGCTCCCTGAAGGCTTTTAAAACAGCTTTCGTGGAATAGCATCGTGAAGAACAAACGGAGATCATTTATTTTTCCCAATATAAAACTTTCACATTTTTCCTTTGTATTCGTATATTACTTATCATTCTGTGTCTTTTATTTTTGATAATATGAAATTTCGAAACAGGATAAATCATTTTGAATAACTCTGTATTTACATTTCATCGATATAAGTGGAATTTATTTAGATGGATCAGTCATGAATATTAGGGTAATTTTTTGAAATGTATCGGAAGATTTAGAAACATTATATAGAAAAAAGATAAGATTTAAAGGTGATTGTTAAAACTTAAGGCACTGCATTACTTAAAACCTATAATGAAGAAGAAAAGCACGTGGGAAGTAGTATTATCGTTTTTCTTTAAGCCATTCAATGTTTACATTCAGTAATGCCAAATTCGATAAAAATCTGAATAATTAAAGGTAACATTCTAAACAAGAATTCTCTACAACATAGAAGACGGCACTTGTTTTTGGGCTTTGAAGATGAAGATCCAGAATGTGTCTTCGATGGATGTTTAGAAAATGTATGGTAATTAACATCATTAATAAATGTGTTTTAACATTTTGGATTTTTGTTTTCTCTGCAGTTTAAAATCTGGATTGATAACTAACAGAAAAATCCAAATATATATGTAAGCGTATATATCTCTTATAAAACAATTTATCCGAAAAAAAAAAACATTTGATGTTGATCGTTCCTTAAAAATAATAGTTCAAAATTAATTATAAAAAATATAGAAAAATGTTAAAAAAATCTATTTTTAAGAACACTTAGTCTTATTTTTACCAGTAGAAATGATAGCATTATTATTTTGCAATATGAAAAACATTCTCACACAATACTTGAAGTCTCGTATTACGCTCGAAGCAACAAGACCGCATTGTGGATCAGCACTTAAAACGGAAGCATCACTTATTTTAGAATACTCACCAAGGTCACCCAACATGATTCTCTTAGAATGTGTATGAGGTATGTTCGGAATATGCTTATTCCTTTAGGACACTCTCTCTAGAGCATTTATGAAAAGAAAATATGTTTTCCTTATGAATTGATATAAATAATGCAAACTTCTATATAGCATAATCTAATTCCTGTTTCCTATAAATGTGGTTAGAAATACGTTTCTTATATAAGTCGTAAAATTCATTTTTTCATAGACTTTGATTTTCTTTTCAGAACCAAATTCTTATCTTTTTATGGTTTTTACTGCAAATTCTGTTATGGTTTTTACTGCTATTATTATTCAAGAAAGTAAAAACAGTAAATAATATACATGCATATTCACAAAAATATTTAAAATATTAAGAACCCATATAATTATAGAACATTCTCAGTATTAAATTATTTAACAAATAACATAGGAAATAAGGATATTAAGTATGATTAAAATGACAGATATCTAATATTATAACTGGATCACGATTTTATATACAAGTAGCTTGTAACTCTCACCAATTGCAATCGATAATCCCGAATGGTCAGACTAAATTTATTTTATGTAAAATTAGTCTCATGTGAACAGTTGTTAATATATTCAACTTTCTTCTCGAAGGATTTTTAATTACAGAAGATAATAAAATGAATGTAATAACTCTAATATTATATTAAATTTAATCACGTTTCATTGACGCAATTAATTATTCGGATGCTTACTTAAAAGAGAAGAAAAATACTTTTGTATGAGTACCAAATTGTCACATGTCTAGAGTCAACAGAAAAAAATTGTATATTTATACCAAAAAAAAAAAAAAAGAAATAATGTAAGGTGCAGATAAACTAAAGCTCTATTTTATAATAAAATATTTATATTATTGAAACATAAGTTTTATGCACATTACATTGTACACAATTACTGTAGTGTTTAAAAGAAAATTTGCCAGTTAAATGACATCAAGCAAGAAGAAGACATGTTGCGAGACCAAAAATTATTTGGAATAAATACTTTTTTAATCCTACTCCAGACCTATGGATATCCACCATTAGTCTATGAGGATCAGCCCAGTACAGTTCAGAAACACAAATAAAATGATTAAAATTCTTTGCAGCATTTACAGCTACTACGTCAATAGTCCAGGATAGAAATTCAAATGATCATTGCTCATGTCATAACCATTCAGGCAGAGTGAGCAAATCGGAGAGTTCACACATTTAAATCTATTAAGGTGCTTCCTAAAATAGTCATGTACGGTTTCTATCCTAAAATTAGCTACACCCACCTGTCGGGGCAGATCATATGGTATGGGATTATCCAACAAGGAATCCCAGGTCTTCCCACTGGTTAAATTGATAATAGTTTCATGATATTTGGCTTTGAACTTGATTGTAATAATTATTTTAGTACTATAGTACCTGGCAGGGGGAGCTGGTTGAGGAAGATTAGATCCAGCTTTAGCAAGCGAATCAGAAAACTCGTTCCATGCGATACCACAATGACTTGGTATCAATTATAGGCAACATTGTATCCATTTTTTATGATTGTGTTTATAAAAAGTTGGCATTCAAGAGCGGAACTGTTTTTATAAGGTATAACTGAAGAAATAGCCCTGATAGTGGCCTGAGAATCAATAAAAATCACAATGTTCTGTTCCTCTCTCTTTGCAATATCAGTTTATGCCTCGTGATCAGCACCCACTTCACCATCAAAATTTGTATAATGCTTACCAAAAGGCTTGCAGAGAATAAAGTGTCCGGAGTAAGCAACAACATTTGCATGAGCAACCAGTAGCAGAACCATCAGTGTACATATGCAGTCAGTACTGTTCTGGGAATCCTTCGCCGATAGTGGTTAAGGCGACCATTTTCAACACTGTCTGTACATAGTTCTTTTTATTAACAGACAAAACCAAATGCAAATTACATCCAGCCAAGTTCAGATGACTATAGAAATTTGTTGTAACTAATAAGGGTTGTCTCTTTGTAGGGATGTCAAAAACGGTAGACAGGTCTGTTGTCACCTATAGAAAGATAGGTTATGATTTTAACCTTTTAACTGCTGAGCTACAAGTCGTCCAGAAGTCACTTCGTTTCTTTAGTTTTCCCATCGACTTGAGAGCGCTATTTTTCTACAATGGGAAAAAGGCTCAAATAATAAAGAGCTTATAATACAAAAAAATTATTGGAATTTACATAGTCATAAATGTTTGAAAACTAAACTGCTAGGTCTTTAGACAGTTTCCTTAATGAAATATTCAAAAAGAATGTTATAGTGACTGTAAGAGACTTTTCAAAATAATATCTGAGCGTTTGAAATTCTCTTTAAAGTAATACCATTAAGCTTCTACTAGAATAACATTTGTAAAGGAAAATTTGAAAACTCAGTAGTTTCTAGTTGTATATTAAACATTAAAAATTATAATTTGTATCCAGAAATCATATTTATATTAATAATGGCATTATATATATATATATATATATATATATATATATATATATATATATATATATAACCAATTTTCATGCGCCTTTTAATTGTAACTGTCACTTTCGCTTTGTAACACCGCTCGTTGGAAGCTAATCCCAAGTCTCTATTAGCTGCAATCTCAGCAGAATTTCGAGACTTCCCCGTTCTATCGAATATTTCAACTGACTTTGCGCAATAAATGTTTTGTTTTCCTTCCAAGCGTGTTTCCACGTGATGTGCTCTGTTTCTTGCCATATAGTATGTACCTCTTACTTCTGTGTGTGAAATTAAATAGATACTAATATGACAAAATCTACTTCATAAGTATGGTGCTATGCTTTGGAAAAAAAAATCTTAGTGTTACCAGGTGCAGATTTTATACCTGTGGAACTAAATAATACGAACAGACTTAGAATTTAAGCTTACTCACACACACGCACACACACATTCGATACAGGATTAAAGTACAATAGAGACGGAAACAAAACAAAATTATTTCTTATGCAACAGTCTGCATATTAGTGTGGGGAACACAATAAACAAGTGAGAGTCCTTTGGTCATACTCTTTTGAGCTCAAACATTCAAAATAAAACAAAGCTGCCATCGTGCTTTAAGATAAATACCAAGTAAATGGCGTGGGAGTAAAACAATAAAAATAATTATTTTCCACAAAAATACGTATTACTAAAGGTTAGACAGAACTTCTAACGTACATCGATAAACATAATAAAGCACATTGATAACGAAAATGCAATTTTGATCTAAATATAACATTAATACTTGGTCGATAGCACTGGAGTGTGACATGATAATATAATTATTTCACACAAATGCATACTAATGAGAATTAAAGAAATTGAGATCAAACGAAAAACAAAATTTATAATTCAAATCAAAGTGGATTAAATAATAAACAAAAAATCAGAAATATAAAAAGTATGCGTAAGTCTTCAAAATTTTAAAGCCAAACAATGTTCTAAAAATAGAAAACTAGAAGACAAAATATTCGATATTATACGAGGCTTTATAGTGTGAAATTGAAATATTTTAAATCTATTAGCCAAACTATCCCCACCAACAAAATATATTGTTAAAAATGGTTATAAAATTCGTACTATCGCGAAACTTTTCAAAGTCGTTGAATGATGTCCGATTTGAAAATAATCCAAGTTTGATGCCAATGCTTAAGACCACGCACCCTACAGTGACACTTAACACATGGATCAATAAGTCCCGCGACTAACATTGAAAACAACATTTTTTTTGCATTTTTTTTTTTATTCATCAACATAATCACCTTTTAGGTGATACATCGTTCCAACGCTTTCCAATTTTTCAATACCATGTTTATAAAAGAAATTATCTTTGCCAGCTTCAGTTTCAGCGCGATGACCTCCCATTTGAGTCAAATCTTTTCCCTGGAGCATTTTTTTAAGATCTAGCAAAGAGCCAGTAGTCACTGAGCTAATCTATAGTATGGGGTGGAAGCAGATCAAAGCCCAATCTGTCTAATTTTGCCATTGTTTTCATCGACTGTGGTAGGGTATTGTCTTGGTGAAAAGGATTTTTTTCTCTGATGTGCGGTCGTTTTTTTGCGATTTCCTTCAAACGCACCAGCAAGTCAATATAATAATCACTGGCTGATCGATTTACCTTTTCGAGGTAGTCAATCACGCCATGCGTATCCCAAAAAACTGACGCCATGACTTTGCTAGCTGACTGCAGTTTTCGACGGCTTTGCCAGCTGTGCGCCACTCAGATGACTGCCGCTTGACTCTGGAGTGTAGTGATGTATCCATGTTTCGTCCATGGTCACGTAACGACGGAAGAAATCTTTTGTTGCGAGTAAATAGCGATAAACAGCTTTCTGAATCATCGACTCGTTGCTGTTTTTGTTCCATCGAAAGCAATCGCAGTACCCACTTGAAAACCTTTTTCATGCTCAAATTTTCATGAAGGATATAAATACATCTATATGATATCTGTACATCTCAGCAATCTCAATGGAGCTTCATTTACGATCTTCATTATAATTTTGTCACTCACCACATTTTCCTGTAACGGCTTCCACAGGTCTACCTGAGCGTTCCAGGCGTCATTTGTGCCGGTACACCACGTTTAAACTGCAACCACCGACAAATCGTTGCTTGAAGGACAAGAGTCCGCAACATTTTTCAATCCATGTTTCCTGTTAGCACGGTGTTTTACCCATTAAAAAAATGTTTTATCAGAACACGAAACCCGGTTTTTTTTCCATTTTTAAAACAAACTACAAAACGATTACTCCAACCTCGATAACTCTTCTTCGGTCCGATCGACTTAAAATTTTGACACGTTTCAAGCAGCGTTAGTGTCGAAACCTGGTTACTGGTTTACTACGAGTGCATTTGGTGTTCTGAACTATTGATCCATGCGTTAAATCAGGAAGTGAGCGTTATTTAAAACCCGCATCGCGGAAGATTCATAAACGTAATGATCACATTCCGACTCAAAAGGATTTTAGTAAGCTGAAAATGCGGCGAGAGAAGACATTTCGCTCAGTAAAGCGCTGAAATAACTCTATCATTAGTAAAAACGCAGGCTAGTAGACGCGCCGTGCTAACCTGCCTGATTGTTTGGAGTGTACTGACAAAACATGTTGGGAGAAGCAGATGGAAACATGCCGAGGAACCAAGTCTGAGCGAACAGGAAGGCGACAAGGGAGGATTGAAACGTCGCCTGCAAGCGCCTGGATCCACAAACAGTCCACTACGATATAAAGAGATGCAGAGTAGCCAGTTGTTCCACAAACCATTTCAGACTTCCTGAATTCTGCAATCTAAGCGTCCTTTCGTGTACTGCATATATAATATACATCGACGACACCGTACCTATAGTGGTGCTAAGCCAGGGTGACGTGGAATGTCGAAGAATGGCAAAACGTGGTGTTTAGGAAGAACTTCATCCTGTTTTGGGTAGATGACAACTGCATGAGTGTAGAAGCGCCCGTTTTAATGGTACTATTCCACCCACGCTTGAGTAACACACTGCCGAGACAGGCGTAATTTAATAAGATGTCTAGTCTATGATAGCCGATCGCTCTAAATTAGTTGTGGAACTTTAACGGGACAACAAGTTGTCTGCATATAGTTCGAGTGCTCAAACTTTATACCCTGGCAGAAGTCAGATCCATGGGTGATCCGCCTCAGATCCTAAGCTCCTTCTTGAAGTGATATTTCAATGCCTAGAGTTATATATGTATATATTTATGAAATGAGCGGATAATTTTGATGCCTGCAAGAGTCAAATTTGGCTAATACGTGTTAAACCGTACTTAGGCAGAAAAAGAACAAAACAGGTAAGAACTGAAGGAAAACTGACAAAATAGAGAGAATTACTGGATATCCCTTGGGGTGAGGAGTTAGCCAGTGATTACAGAGACAGAGTCCATGGGAAATAAAAATTCACTGGGATTCCTCACGGTCGTAATCACTTACGAATCGAAGGTAAGCCATTGAAATCTAGGAATTTCAATTTCATAGAAACATACTGAAAAGTATCTTTATCATTTTAGTAAAAACAAAAATTACATAATTATTTTGGGATAAAGTGAATCCATCCATGAAGCTCAAATATTATTCCTTAAAAATGTATAAATATGTACACATTTAACAATGTTTCTAACAATGGTACATTGAAACGCTCTATCTTTATGAGTGGTTCATTTACAAGCATGTTCTTTGTCTTTTCATCATTTTAAAACGTTTTTCTGTATTTCACTTGGTGTGTGTGCAAATTTATGATCGTTAATTTTACCAAATCTACATAAAACTAGAGCTCTGAAACTTGGAATCGTTCTACTTGCCTAACAATGGGTATTCAGACAGAGAAATTTAAATAATATTTTTGAAATACTGTAATTAGCCCAACCACTTGGCGAGATTTTCAAAACTGGTACCAAATTTACGCATTTTTCGGATGTTTAATGTCTCGAACTAAAGAACCAGGGTAGCCATTTCGCAAAATACACAGTATAAATCTTGTCGCCAGAGTGATTTTAACTGCATTCCAACCATTTGGTTTCACTGATAAATTAATTTGAAGTTAGTTTTCGTCTTTTATGTATTCACTTGGAGGTACATCAATTTCAATCGTTAATTTAACCAATCCCTCTCACTCAAGCTTGAAAGCCTAAAATTGGGAATAGCTCTTACTGCCAATAAATGCAATATTTAGACATTTGCATAATTTTAATAAATATTTCATAGTTGTTTAATAAACTTTCACCACCATATAAACATTGGTTTTAATCCTGAACCATTTTATTTCATTTAAGACTTTCACCTGATTTTGTTGAATTTGAGTATTGAAATTGTTTTCGTGATCCTCCAACACTTTCAAAAGTTTTAATAGCTGAATTTCTGAAATATTTTAAAATTTTGAACACGAACCGCCAGACTTGGCCTAGTATATTTTTTGCCACTTTCTGAGTCTTGCATTAAACTGAGCTTCTTTCAAACTTCCTTTGGAAGCCATCTCACTTCATAAGAATTAAAAGCTGAACTGAATTTAAAAATAAAATCTACTACTAGTAAAGAAATAGATTCCTGAAGAGAGAAAAAACTAACAAATGTATTTAAAAGCCTAGTGAAAAGCCTAGTGAATAACTCTCCACCTCTCCTTAATTTGAATTTCCTTACTTAGTATCAATAAAACAGTTTTATTTAATTTAAATTCTTCCAATGGATGTGAAATCGAAGAGAATGTTAACTTCAAAGTAAAAATATTTTAAAATGAAAACCTTTATAGGTGAGATTTGATGACACATAAATGTCTGATCAGAAGTATATACGCCCCATGCACACACACACACACACACACACACACACACACACACACACACACACACACACATATATGCGTTCGACTTCTAACCTTTGACACAGTATCAACATTCATAATTAACAATTTAAATATTTTCGCGATCAAGGAAAACATAAATTCAAATTGTATTCCAAACGATAAAATTAAATGCATTTGCAAAGATTTATTTAGTAACAAAATAAAAATTATGAAACAGTCTGATTTAAAAACTTATATTATGTTTAAAACAGTAACATCGCTTTAATAACTCAAACAAAATTATACTCTGAATTCAAAGACGAAATGAAATGGTAAAAGGAAGTAATTCAGAAACATTGATGTGTAAACTTTAATTTTATATTTCAAGTGCAATGAACATAAATGAAGTTATGATATCCCAGTGTTTTGAAGAATTACTACAAGAATTTAGTTCAATATTGATAAAATAATTATCTTAAACATTTTTAATAATTAATTTTGTAAATATTTTGATTTCATTAGAATGAAAGTATTGACCAATTATTCATCAAACAAGATTTAGTTGTGTTTAAAAATAAAATGGATCTCATAGATAAGAACTACTATTCAGTTATTGAAACAATGAACAGCTGCTTTCAGCACAAAATCTTCTTACAGTAATTATTAAGGTAAAATAAAACTTTAATGAAATATTTCATCAAAATGCAGATATTCTTCAAAGTTTTATAAGACAGATGGATTTAAATATTAATAAATACCAGAATTTTATTTACAA
Organism: Nephila pilipes; assembly: GCA_019974015.1. NCBI lineage: Eukaryota > Metazoa > Arthropoda > Arachnida > Araneae > Nephilidae > Nephila > Nephila pilipes. The sequence goes on from BMAW01065867.1 coordinate 150,323, forward strand.
CAAACTTCACAAATACTTCAGACCAAAATATATTATTTTCGCAAATGATGGAAAAATGGCAAATAAACTATTTCCATGTGATGTACTTTAAAGAATGTTTTGTGATAATTCAAGCAAAGTAATGATAAAATATTCAGAATAAATTTTCCTATCTGCATTTTCTGCACGGTAGGGTACTCCTAATCATCGTAGTTTTTCTATTAAAAGAAAATACTGAAAATATAGATACAAAATAAATTTTAACGGTTTCATAAAATGTAAATAAAATACTTTTACATTTTAATCATTTTATAATATTCTAGGCATTTCTTTTCATACTATCCTTGAGTCTGTAAAACAAGAAATAAATATTCAACGCATGTTAAAATATAAGAATACATAGCAATTTAGTAATGCTATAAAAATATTTCAAATTCGACATCAGACGCTTAAATATTTTAGGTGTAAAGACTGATTAAAAGAGGCACAACGGCAGTTAAATTTTAATGAAAATAAATTCTAGATCCATCTGAGTAAAAGTATTGACAATTAAAGTAAATGGACTATATATTCATTTGATTAACTTACTTAACAAAACACGAGATGTGCTCCATGGTTTGGGTGATTTCAGATCTATAAGAAAATGAGATTATTAAATAAAATAATAATTATCCTTAAAATTTTGAAACCGCGTCATATAAAACATCCAAGTTTCACGGATTAGTTAAGTTTTATTAACGTCGCAATAGAAGCAACACGAGGGCTATTGCATCATAATTTTGTCCACGATCAAGTGATGAGGACGATACCTGAGCTGACACTCACCTCTCCGAACTCTTCTGACTACACCAACGGGAGGACTTTGACCCCAGATTTAACGCTCATGAGCCCTGGCCACACGGCGCCACTTCTTTAGCTGCCAAGGATCGAACCTGGACTGAACGAAAACTGCCACGAATCTGGAAGCCATGACCACTGAAGGCCGCGCAAGCACGTTTGCGATCTTGCTAGTTGAAAATATACCAACGCATCTTCCATGTTTGATTAATCAATGTTGAATAAAACCTTATAAAATGAAATGCAACTTCACCAACAACTAAATACAAGTTTCTTCATGATGGAAAATCTAAAATGAAACTTGAAAACTCATAGATTTCTAAAGTTCTGGAGAGAGTAACACGGTTTGAGAAAAATGTTCTGAAAATAATCTTCCATCTCAAGTACAAATTAAACATTAAATTTCAATTTATAATTTGACCTTTAGAGATAAATATTAAAGGTTTTTCATAAATATCAATACTATCCAAATTTATAACATTAATAAATATTGATCAATACAATATCAAACAAATACTTACAAACTAAAATTAACTACCTATCTCAAATAGAAAGTATATTTTAATTACAGAAATTCTCAGTAATTGTTTTAATATGTAAATGATCAACCAATACATCTTTGACAAGGCCATGAATAGAAGAGATTAAAGAAACATTACAATACGTAACTGAACGAAGTAATGAT
>BMAW01065867.1:162307-182240 GCA_019974015.1 Nephila pilipes
CACAAGGAATGATTATTAATGCAAGAGTAAAAAGAGAAAATATACAAGTTTGTTTTTGCAAAAGTTGGATATAACTTATTTTAGTTACACATATAATGTTAATTCAATATGTAAACACCTGCCAAACACGACCCAAACTGTCAGTGGTAATTCGTTGTACCGCAGCAGAAATTCGTTTTATAAGATCACAAAAATTTGTGTGCACTGCTGGCCTCATACACTTTATCTTTTACAAAACCCCAAAGAGAGAAATCGCAATAAGTATCAAGTGTTTAGACACGGAAATTGCATATCAAAGGTCCCAGGTGGTCAGATGTGTAACATCAAGTCATCTGGTACACTGCAACAGACCTAATTGTGAGGTAACGCCGAGATAATTTCAAAAACAGCTATCATGAAATAGTTGCACAAATAAATTAAAAGGACAATATATTTCCTCAGAATAAAATTTCCTCATTTTTCCTTTGTATTCATGTATTACTTATCCTTCCATGTCGTTTATTTTTAAAAATATGCAATTTTGAAATCAGATGAATAATTTTGAATAACGTTGTATTTTGATCAATTTGGATGGTAATGGAAACAAAAGTTTCATGAAATCCCAAATTTCAAATTTCGTTCTCCCAATTCAACTTATATTTCTTAATTAATTTCAAACTTCTCTTTTCTTATTTTCAAGTTGAAAGTTTTTTTTATTTTATTTTCAAGTACTTGTGTGTGTTACGGGAATTCGAATATTTATTTCTTGTGAAAGAGAAGTATAAAAGTTAAAATTATTTTTACAGAAATTAATGTAAAGAAAAATTGAATTTTAAAAAAGCTGACAAACTAACCAAACATCATGTCTTCTTGCTAAAACGAGTCAAAATATTTTTGGCGTCAATGAATATCACAATGTGTAAGTGACATAACAAGATCACTTACTCGATCTTAGCTCAGTCTGTTTCTCAAGTAGAACTTAAGTAATTCGAAGAGAAAAAGAATTTCTTTCATTCGAAAAGCAGTAGATGAGAGTTACTAAAATTTTTAGAAGTTTTCCCACTATTGGAAATTGTTCAGTATTACACGCATACAGGTGATTTTTCACTGCCTACTCGTCTGTACCACAGTTCAAACTCCCCCAGGGCTACAAGTTCATTTCAACGGATATTTTTCTAGTATTTTTGTATTAAATGTTGCATTTGTTCTTGCTACATACAATTTATTTGGGAATAGGTTCCAACTGAAAGAAGCCACATGAAACTTACTATAAGAGTTTTATATTTCTGCAGCAGTTCATTAATTTCATTTATAAAATAGTCAAAGAATAGAAGACAAAATTCGAATATATTTTTTGTACTAATGGGATTAAGGTTGCATCACTGACTCTATCTTTTGGCAATTTTAGAATCATAAAAAAACATTTGTACTGCTGTAAACACATGTCTAAATATCTCCATATTATTACTTCTTATTTCAGCTAAAATAGCCCCAAATTGTTCAGTAATTCGTATTGCTGATGCTAAAAAAAATCTGTATTTTCTTTATGAAAAAATTTATTCAAAGAGAGGCTAATCGAAATTGATCTAACCAGAACATGAAATAAAGTCGAATTTTCTAAAAGCACATTCCAGATAATTAACCAAAATAGTGGTTTGTCATCTTTTCCAATGAGATGTATTATCCAAATTTGCTGTCTCTGGAATATGAAGATCAAGAACCAATAAATACATCCTGCATTTCAATGCGAATCGGATTCCTTGGTTTGAGACATTCAGGTGTTTACTATTCACGAGCAATTAAGAAAGCTTAAAATCATAGTTTAAAAGGCATAAATGCAATAATAAAGAAACACATAAATTAATATAGTTTATTTAAATTTTAAAAATATTAACAAGAATTTTAGGGTCAATAGAGGAGGGAAGGTCTACAGAATTTGTTTATATTTTGTTGACACCAATATTTCATTCCATACAGTTAAAAATAAAGTCTGTGAAATCTGATACAGTAAAAAGACATGCCCAAGCATTAAGAACTACCATGATTATAAAAAAATCCATTTTTGTAACTACGGATGATTCTTAAAACAGAAGGCGTAAAATTACTGTCTCAATAAGTAGTGTTTCTAAAATAATTTGTTCCAATTCAAGCCACTTTCACATGTACTTTAAAAGTTTTGCAGCTGTATCATAAACTGCAGCTGAAAATTCGTTTTCCTGATCATGATATAATGCACAGACTTTTGATAAAATAAGAGATAATTTTTTTTTGCAATTTTTCAATATAATTTGAAATCTCTATTAAGACTTACCTCGTCAAAACTATACATTTATTTTGCTTTTTAAAAATAGGGCTGATTTTCAAGCGATTATAAATCTCGTTTAAATAATTCGAGATAAAAACCAACGTTTTTATATGGTGACAAAGTTTATTAAAATATTATTGAAATATTAGTCAAAACTTGTCGCAAATGTCTAAATATTGCATTGCTAGGTGAGTACGAACGATTCCCAAAGTTTCAGAGCACTAGCTTGATGGGAAGTTGGTTAAGATAACGATCGAAACTTTGATGACACACTGATACTCACACAGACACACACACACACCAAGTGAAATACATAAAAACGTTGAAAAAGAAAAGAAATTATTAAATTGTGTCTATTTATCTGATCATTATTTGAAAATAAAGGATATATATAAGTGATATTTATTTTCTCAGAAGATAAATCTCACTGAATAATTTCTATTACGAAACAACACATTAAAATTTATTCTTTTATAAAAACTAATACTTTCGTACAGTCTTTTAATTTAAAAATAATGTATCATAAATCATAGTTCACGCAAGGCATAGTTACAATTGCGTTTTGTTCTACGAACAATTACTACACACACACCGACTGGTCATACATTAAATTAACTCCATAACTAATGATTTCCATACTACAACGCTACTTACTCCAACACACACAATTGAAAGTAATATATAACTTGGTAATGATATTACGCATCACGCAAATGAGTAAATTACATTTTAGTAAAATATAGAACATATTCTCAGTCAGACCTTTCGCCTATATTAGTTTCTAACTACTTTGCAGCTTAAAACTAATTCATAGTAATTCTGCATAGACACTGATCTTTTAATTAGATCTCTTTGACCGAGTCTGTCTTTAGATCCGAGGCATAAATGGATTTCCCATGAATCGCGTTCATTTCGATACATAATGGCGTCGGTTTGGCTACAGAGTGGCTCTAATTTCATAGCACCGAGGAGCAAAGGGGAAGTGGGAGTTTTACTTGGTATTATTGACTATTAGCATCGCTAGCTTAATTCGGATCTACATTTCCAGCAACTAATTTAAGTTTGACAAGGATTGGAAGTGATATTGATATGGAGGCTTCTACACATTTTTGTTTCTTTTTGGTAATTAACTATGGGAATTGGGACCAGTTTTAATTAGTTATTGCGAAAAGTGCTATGGATGGCGAAACTTAAATTAAAAAAAAAATAGAAAAAAATGGCGGATTCAATTAGATCGAGCAACGTTCAAAAGCAGAATTTAAAATCTTTAAATATAATGAACTCGCAACTTTCCGTTCTTCAACATAAATAGTGGAATGGAGGATAACATTTTATACGGCTGGATTATAAGCAATATATATCTAAATAATATAACATCTAGTAAATTTTATCATATTTAAATGTAATGATTATTTGTGTGGTCTTCTATCATATATGTAGTCGCGGTAGCCTGCTGATCATGGTCGTGAACTCAAGTACGTTGCCTCGTCGAGCAGTGAGTTCGAGTCCAAATGCCACTAAAGACTCACAGTGTAGCGGATTTGATGCAGGTTAAAACTGTCGAGGTTCTACGTCTTCCCGTTGGCATGGCGTAGGAGTTTGGAGAGGGATGTGCCAGTTCAAATATCATCCTCGTCGCTTGACTGATGCTCAAAATTGCGGAGCTTGTCGCCAATGGCTCTCTTTTTGCTACTAAATGCGATATTAATTAATAATCAATCAATTCACTGTATATCTTGATCCCATGATAAATTGGAATGATATAAGTATGAAAAATATTGTATTTTATTCAGGTTACTAATAATAAGAATCAGTTTTAATTCTGACCATGGAAAGTATAATATTTTATTATTGATATAAATAATAATAATACTTAAAAAAAAATCTAACGATAGCCTAAAGAAGAGATAATATATACAAAAGCTTAATGCAGGAATTTTTCCCCCTTCAATAAATTTGTTGTTGACATAAATTTATTTATTTATAAATTTATTATTATAACCATTATATTAAACATGTACGTTGTGCAACATTTTTAATTTCTCACATTACATATGAAAAGTTTTATTTTTCTTTTTAACGTCTTACATATGCACATATTCTTTCGATTACTTACATGATCTTCTCCAGTCATATGTAAAATATTAATGATCTCGTTTACAAATATTAAAAAAAGTAATGAAAATAAATATGTTTCTTTATTCTAATGTGAGGGATATCTTTTACTGAATTTATATTTATTCAGTCGTCCGAATGTTTAATCGATTGTAACATATTTAACAGAAAATAAAAATTATTTCTATATATTATATTAACTTCTATAACATTTTTCATAACAGTGAAGTAGTTTGGTCTTGCTAATGTAAATTAAGCGAAACAAAATCTGATATATTACAAAAATTAGTATTTCATAAACGAAGAATATAATAGAAATAAAAAAAGGCTTTTAGTGCAACTTGGATAATAAATTCATGTAATACATGCATATACACGAGGTCGTTGCGTAAAATTTTAATTATTACTAAGAAATAACCGAGTCAAGATAAAATTTGCTCTACATTTTGATTTTAACATGAATAAATGTTGGAAATTACAGCTATTAATATTGACTTTTGGAAGTTTCAGGAAGCCGAAGATTGAAGAAACACGCAGTATGGAAAAATAGATTTCAACAATGAAGGCCTTCGAAAGGTCAAGAAACCCTGGGAGAAATGTATAACTCTGGATAGTGACTATATAGAGAAGTTTTAAGAATAAGAAATAAGTAAGTAAAATACAAATAGTAATTTTTATAATAATTAAAATTTTGCTATACTCTGTATAAACTCCTGAAACCAAACAAATAAACACAGTAATAATTTTAATTTACAACATTATGTACAGAAAGACCAATTAATTTGCAGGACAAATTTTAAATTTTATACTGATATCTCATTTATTTCTTACTTGTAATTGAAACTTTATGATATACCTTTTATATATATACATGGATGTGGTGCCATCCGCGAGCAACGTCTAAAAGAAAATTCATTTATAAAAAAAAAAAAAAAAAAACGAATTTTTAATTTATCTCATTACAAGTGTTAGAAAAAATTAATAAGTATTTTTTTTCTTAAGAAAGTAATCGTATGAAAGAAAATTAATTCCCCATGAAGACTGAAAATTTCGAATTGGTTTCTTGGATATATTAATGCATAGTTGACCAATCTGCGTAATGCACTCATCAGTGTAAAAAATACAAATGTATATCTGTGATCACGATAAAACCCTCGAAATGTAAGAAAGAGGAAGGAAAGGAGTTAACTGAATGACAAGAAGAAGAATAGAAAATAAAGAAAGATTGTTATAGCACCCCGGGGATGTGTGTATGTCATCCGTACTTACAAAATACAGTGACCCTGTGGGAGAAGGAAAAGATCCTTCGGGTATACCCCGTCGTGAATGCAATGTTCCCTAAAGAAGATAAAATTGACCCCACAAAGCAATAAGCAATTAAATATGAATTCTCCCTCCCAAGTTTAAGAAATTTAAATTAAGGGACCTGAAGGTAAAATAATCTCTTTTATTGTAAACTGAAATTATTATAATGAATTATTACAACTGTAATAAAGTATAAGAAAATGAATACTTGGTTATTAGTATAATCTCCTCTCTAAGTTTTAAAAAGTACAAAGATTTTCAAATTAAATTTTAGTTCTCGAATTTAAAATTTTGCAAAATAATTCTTTTTTTTTTCAGATATTATAATTATGTAAAAAGAACAAAGTAAAAAGACACGACTTTATTATTTTTATTATGAACAGAACGTTATTTCTATTTGAAATAAGAAAAGAAACCAAGTTCATATTCTCTTGAATTTCAGTTCCTCCACTTAACGATCTCTTTGGTGTCAATTAAAAGGAAAAAATATAATGTTAAGATATATGTTAATATGATGAATCAGTATTGCGGTAAATATAAAAAAAAATAGGGAACAAAATAGTTTATACTCATATATTATAACCATTAGCGAAGGCAACAAAATCATTTGGGACCTAATAACTCTACAACGATAGGTTTCCGAAAACACTGCAAGCAATGCATGAACCATTTGCGATTTGAGAAAATTCATCGAATAATATTATTCAAGAATAGTACGAAACCAAACAGAATTAACAGTGCATTTTATTCTTCGGAATTTTAACTATACCAACTGAAGGTTAACTTAACACATCAAAATAACCACAGCCATCCTGGAAAGCTATGTAAACACTGATAACCTAGTCCTGAGGAAATGTCATACGCAATATCCTGCTCTATGCAGTGATGTAGCTTCTTTTTCACTTCCTTTTAAAGTAGTAGAATACTTTATTGAATAACTTTGAAATAAACATTCAAAACACCAAAATGGATGCATTATCAACATTACGCCTTACGTACTTAATTTAACTGAAAATGTTTTAAAAGTCGCAGAGTTAGAACAAGAATATAAAATCCAAATGTGAATCGAAGTTCCTGGCTAAACGCAAATAATAAACAAGAGGTTCTTTACCAAAGAAGAATCGTTCAGTGCAATGTAGTATGTTGGAATGGTATTGTACACAAATTACTATAGTAAACATATCACAATTTTATGAGCCAAATGAAGTTCAGTTATCAGTTCAGCATAACTTCGCTGAAAAAGTACGAAGTCTGATGTAAGAAATCATTTAAATAATATCCTCTACATCGTTTTTCAAAATGAATCCACCGATTTCAAAATTCTATATTTTTATAAATAAACGACATAGAATTATAAGTTATACATAAGTGCAGAGGAAAAATACGAATTTTTTTTACAAGTGTTTGATATAATTTCCTTTCGTTACAAGTATAATGTCAATTCGATATATAAATTCGTGCCAAACATGTTGCAAAATGTCAATAATAATTGATTGAACTACTGCATAAACCTGACGTTTAAGTTCAATTAAACTTGTGGGTGAAGATGACGCAAACACTTTGTCTTTTACAAACCCTCAAAGAAAAAAAATCGGATGGTGTCATATCAAATGACTTATGTGGCTATCTGTGTAACGTCGAGTTCATCTGGTCCATTGCGACCGATCCAACTTCGAGGTAACTTCAAGAAAACTTCTGAAACAGCTTTCGTGAAATAGCTGCACGAAGAAATTAAGATGACAATGTATTTTCACAGAATGAAATTTCCTCGATTTATCTTTGTATTCATGAATTAACTATCATTTTGTGTCGTTTATTTTTATGAAAATATGGAATTTTTGAAATCCGATGAAACATGTTAAATACACCATTATAATAAATTATTTAAAACGGGTTTATTAAAATAAATTTAATTCGTCCATACACACGTTTTGATTCATTTATTTCTTGAAGGTGTTTCTGCTACATTACAAAACACATCGGAAAAAGATTATTGTTTTACATTTTCTGTAAAACAATTAACACATAAATGTAAGATAGATGTACTAAATGCACCAACATTAAATATCCTATAGTAATCGTATTCATACTAAATAATCAAATTTTATAATAAGGAATCATAGGCAAATTCACATAACGTTTATAGATAGCGCGCATACATACTGGAGATAAGTCATATTAAAATCACAGACAAAAATAAATTTATAACTCATAAATATGATAACAATCTAAGTTTTCCTAACTTAGAGGATGACATATGTTACTTGTGCCCTTAATTTTAGGTAAGAACTCTAATAATAATCTCGAATAAGTTTTGAGATTAGAAATGCCTGCGGGCAGAAGGACTTCAGAAATTGAAAATAACAATACAATGTATACCCGAATCAGCTTCAGGGTAGCAATTAGGAATGGGCAGAAAGTTAGAAACACACGTTCGAGTAGATTCGAATCTTGGGGACGTGCTGATTATGGTGCAGGAAAGTCACCACTTGCAAATCTATTACAGCTGAAATGCTGACAAAGTAATTGTTGGGTATCGCGGTTTGTGGAAACTCGCAAGTTCTCGCCAGAATTAATTCGCTAATTTTGATATAAGTTCCATAACTAACAATAGTGAAATATGGTGTTAATTTTATATCGGAATTAGTTCTCAATGCCTATTAATAGACATTTTATAGGAGTCATTACGAAATTACTCATCTTCTATTTAGGATTATGGGTAAAATTAGTTGTACACTGGGATACAATAAAATACCTCATTATGCAATTTATTCCATTATAAATAAATATTACTTTATTGATAAATTTCTTTTTAAATAATTTGATTATATACAGTTTATTTATAATTAGTTCAATGATAAATAATTCCTTTTTAAGTATAAATTTAATTTTATACCTAATTCCTAGTTAAATAAATATTTCATCTTAAATAATTCTTTTGTTCATGTTAATTCTATTATGAATAATTCCTTTTTAAATATATATTTCATTACAAATAATTCTTTTTTAAATATATATTTCATTACAAATAATTCTTTTTTAAAAATTAATTCCATTATGAATTAAATTTTATTTTAAATAATGCCTCTTTGTAAATATTATTTCTATCATAAATATAATTACTTCTTATATGTAGAATCCATTGAAAAAAGTCTTCTTTTTAAATATTGATTCCATTATATAAATAACTCCTTTATAAATACAAATTCTAGTACAAATATTTCATTTAAAATTCCGTTATAAATATTTCCTTCACACACACAATTTCCTTTATAAATAATTTTTTTATAGAACTCATTACAAATAATTACTATCTAAACATAAATTACAGTTATAAAGAATTTCTTTATAAATATAAATTCTATTATAGAGAATCTCTTTATAGATTTCACTGAATATTTTTCTTTATATTTACATTATAAATAGTTACTTTATATGAATACAAATTCCATTAAGAATAACAGAATTTGTATTTATACAGAATTACTTAATAAATATAAATTCCATCATATACAATTCCTTTCTAAATTCATTTATAAATAGTTCTCGTAAATATTTCTTTGTAAATAATTCTTTCATGAACAGATTCTCCAGAATAAATTATTCCTAAAAAATTCCAGTATCAATTATTCCTTTAAAAAATCTATTATAAATATATTTTTAAAATTTTCCATTATAAATAATTCCTTTATAAATTCCTTTATATTTATTTCCTTTATAAATTCCATTATGAAAAATTCTTTTAAAATTCACTTTTAAATATTATTACCTATATAAAGAATATATATTTCTTTATAAATATAAATTCAAGTTTAAATGATTCTTTCCTAAATTCCATTATAAATAATTCCTTTCTAAAATCAAATATAAATATCTGTATATAATATCCGTTATCATATATATAATCCGTTCATATATAATATCCGTTATAAATAACTCCCTTCTAATCATATAGATAATCCTATTTCTTTTAGTTGCTTAGTAAGAATAATTTACAGCTATTAAATAATGAGTAGTTAAGTACAGAATTATGCATTTTATCATGTATATATAGTGTGCTTTGTATAGAAGATTAATTTATTATCAATTATTTCTGTACTAGAAAATAAACGTTTAATTAAAAATGAGGTACGATTATTTAGACAAATGATTCCTTTATCGCTACCGTACTTTTTAACAACACTATTATTAGTTTTTAAATGTAAATAATATATGATTGTTAATGAGGTGTTACACGATTAAAAGCATTGTGTTCATATACATGGATTTGACACAATTTAAATAAAAAAAATAATATTTATTCTATCATTTTCACAAGCTTCTTGTTTCTCTGAACACGAATGCAAAATATTTTGATTAAACTTGAATCTCAAATTTATTTATAAAAAAAACTCACACGCAGTAAAATTATTTTTTAACAAAATCCACATTTAGGGATACTGTATACATCTCTAATGTACATTAGATTGAGTATCGAGTGTAAGAAGCAAATGAAAAGAAGCATATGCAACAATCATGAAAAATGACCTATCGGTAATAAATGAATAATTAATCTAGCAACTAACCATTTGTGCAAGAATTTCATTGTACATATGTTTAGTTGCTAGATTAGTTATTCTTTTATTATCGATAAGTCATTTTTCATGAATGTTGCATATGCTTCTTTTCATTTGCTTCTTAAACACGATACTCAGTCTAATGTACATGAGAGATGTATACAGTATCCCTAAATGTTGGTTGATGAGCTAAACAGTTGGTAATAGTTGATGAATTAAAAATAAAAATATTTTTGATTTTTTAGCTTGTGAGAAAAATAAATAAATGTGCCAAAATATATATAAGTACATTTGTACAGTGAAATTCATGTATAAATGTACTTATATATTTTGGCACCATTTATTTATTTTTGTCGCAAGCTAAATAACCAAGAACAAAAAAAAAAGCATTTTTATTTTTAGTTTACCATCTGTGTAAGGACATATACGCTTTCTGTTTAATTTATTGTGCTTTCCCGTATCAACACTTATCTCTAATTCCCATTTTTATTCCCACACTTACGTTTCCGATCACGTATTGCATAACAGAGATTTGATTTTTTTTTATCTAAATAAGCTCAATACCCCGACCTAAAATTACTATATTCATATTCACGACATCAGCCTTTGCATCTAGATAATACCATACAGCTAGATATAACGTAGACATATATGCAATTGACTTTATAAATCAGATAGCGTGTATTTTATACATAATCTGGTCTATTAAGAAATATTTCAGGGACTCGTTGTCTAAATCACTGGAGCTGCATTGTGTATTATACACAATACATAAGCTGAATTCAGTGTTTATGTCTTTTTCTTCATTTTGTTTATTACTGTAGTAACGGTCCAATAGAATTTTAGATGATCATTTACCAAAAATTACTTACATTAATATTTTTAATAAATATTCCTTCAAGCTGCTCTTTATATATCAGATATGGATTACAAGTTTCGTTAAGATAAAGTGTATTACATATAATATGTTCTATTAAGAAATATTTCACAGACGCATCATTTAAATCACTCGTGTTGGGTTGTATGCAATATATGCATCAACTTCTATGTTAATGTCACAATGTATCTTCCTCATTTTATTCATTATTATTTTAGCAGTTCTATAATATTTTAGATAATTTATTAACAACTAATTACTTTAATATTTTTAGCGAAATAATCTTTCAAGTTGTGTTCTCTCTCTCTCTCTCACTTATGTATCAGATATAGATTACAGGTTTTTTTTTTGGTTAAAATAATGTGTATTATATGCAATTTGTTCTGTTAAGAAATATTTCACGGATGTGTAATTTAAGTCACTTGCTTTGGGTTGAACATTTTATGTAATACATACATCAACTTCAATGTTAATATTAGAATACATATATACCTTTGTTTATTATTATTTTAGTAGTTTTGAAGTATTTTAAAAGATCATTTACCAATAACTAATTACATTAATATTCTATTAGACTAGATCTCTATAGCTTGATGATTTAATTTAGATTTATTACAATGAACATATTGCATGATATAATTCACATTGACAATATATATATATGCACTTTGAAACAATAAACTATAAGATAAATATTACAATTATTGGGCTTATATTGAGACTATACTAATAAAGTGAAAAAATGTAGTTTGATTTCATAACAAACAGTCGGAAAAATGCGTCAAGTAACGCTCGTATTTCTTTCTTCATTTTTCTGCAAATTTAGGGATTTCAATGCGAGAGCAATCTTTCTACAAAGCTAACAAATTGAGTTTCATAACTTTCCCTTTAGTATGACATATGTTTCTAATATTTTAGAGGAGTATTGCTGACTACAAAACCACATGACAAATGCAATACTTATTTCCTCCAATTTCTCTTGATTTCCGAGAGACGTCAATTATTTCAGGGAAACGGAACATTTCAAATTCAGCCCGTAAATCATTCTAAATTATGTGCACTTTTTTATTTTCATACTATAAGTTTCCATCCACTTTTTAACTGTGGGATACATTATATTGTTATCTTCCAAATATTTTGCAAATTTTATTTAAGAGTTTATTATTAAATCGAAGAGTTCATTCAAGGCGTATTTTATGGTAATCTATGTTGTGAATATAAATATATACTCTTTAAATCTAGATTAAAAGTGACATTTCATACTTAATTTATATTGATTTTATAGTAATAAAACTAATTAGAGACTTTAAAATTACAAATGGAATTATATATATATATATATATATATATATATATATATATATATATATATATAATTGTTAATGTTTATTATATATTATTTTAAATTCCACTAAATTATACTAAATATTGAATTCTCTTCCCTAAACACAAATTTAAGAAGAAAAAATACTAAAATTTAGCCAAGAAAATAAGACTAAGAAATATTAAAATGGATATATTAGTAATTAAAATGCTGTGTGTGTACTTAGACAGACAAGTATGGTTAAATATGTTAAATGGATCCTAATATTCCCACTCAGCAAATTACTTTATACTTTGGAACCTGTTTAGGACTAAAAACAAAGATACAATAATTCTTATATGTGAAGCATTATAAGTTGCAATCAATGTCTGATCCTAGGTCAGAAGATAAGAAATATCACACAAGAAGAATTGGGCACACTTACGCCAACAATAAAGAGGATTTTTTTTAAACCATGTAAAATAATTTAAATCAAGGACAAACAGACGAGAGAACCGTGAAATCAGAATGCAGTTCCTCTCGCATTCGATTGCTTTTCAGTGCTACCTTATATAGCTATTGTAAGACTGCAGTTTTTTTCAGCTTCACATCATTCATACATGCGTTTCTTGCCTGAATGGTCGACTCGTCCTCATAGAGGAAGAATAGCATTGGGCTGATAGAGATCACAAGAAGCCACATATATAAGAAAATTGCTAACGAATAATGTAAATTTATGATTCAATATTGTCACTATTCTAACAAATTTCACTATTCTTACAAAACAAATCAATATTGATTTGTCAATATTTATGAACTCACACATTCTTAATTAATATATCTATAAAAATAATTATTAAAATATCTTAAATATTAAAGTATAATAAAATATAGTAGATTATTGGACATTTTCCAACACTGTTATTCAATACGGCAGTCACAATTGTATATTAAATCTGAATAAAATATGTTGTAAGTGTAATGTGCAAAATATTTTAAAAGTATTCGTTATCCCAATATATTTTCAAAAAAATAAAAAAATAAAAAGAAATGTATTCTTCGAAATTAAGGAATAATATATATATATATATATATATATATATTATAAATTTCAAAACTAAATCAAATAAAACAAGTATTGCCATCCAAGTATTACCACACACACACACACACAAATTCTATCAAATTGTATGACTTTAATACAAATCAGCCATTACCAGCAATCTGGAAAATTAAGAATTTGAAATTTGATTTAACTTGAAAGAGAATAACAGTAGCTGTCATGTCGTTAAAGTTACTTTAACAATCATAATACTCACTTGGCGTATTGTGGAAGTGTGGAGAGTAGAGTAGGAGCTCAGATATGACCAAAATAATTCGGAAGCAATCTGTCTCTCAAAGATCATTGTGTAATTGAGAGGAAATTGAAAGGAAATCAACCAAAAACCAACTTGTTAAGTGTCAACGTCAGCCACGTGACTAAAAAAATACTTCAGCTTGTGTTTACATCTTGAGACATGCATTAAGACCTTTGTACCAAAATAAATTCACATTCCTTTTCTCTGACTTAAAAAAATTAACACTTATTACAAGTACAACTATTGTTCTTTATTAGAAGAATTGTCAGTTTAAACAAAATTTAACAATAATAGTTTAGTTAGAAATCAAATGAAGCATCACGCAATACGCAATTACTTGAAAATATCTGTTTCAGAAATTAATTGAAACTTCAGATAGCAAATCCAGAATTAATCTTTATAAAAAGCAAATTTTAAATTGTTCTTTGTTTTTTTTAATACTATATTTCAAAAAAAATGTATGAAGAGTATATTTTCTTAAATATTCATTGTGAGGAGCAAATAAAAACTAACGTATATTAGTTGTAATCCATTCAACGAAATTAAGTTGTAACAGTACACATTAAAACTGTACATATTACCAGTTAATAATTTAAATTAACATTTCTTTAATTTTGTTATAAAATATTTAATCTGTTATGTTTCCAGTACTTGATCCATTTATAATGATTAGTAATAAATAAAAGCAAAATAAAAAATTAAAACAATGTCAAAATATTGTATTATTGTTCATATTTTAAGTATAAGAATAATTTATTTTTCATATTTAGTTACGGTATAAATAAAATATCAAATGGAATTATGATAAAAATTATAAATTTACAATCTCCATTTTAAAATATCAAACTTTCACAATTCACTTATGTTTTTATGAAGTTTTACATTAGATGAACCAAAAAATTAATAATTGGTTCTAACTAATAAACATTTTAATTCATGAGAAAAAGGTTTTTCATTTGTTTCAAAATATTCAAAAAAAGCAGTATGTATAAGAATATTATGAATATATTATACATAAGATAGTTCTTCCTAAAATAAAAAAAAGATTTCATATTATAAATATTTAAATACATAATTTTTTTTTTATATTTAATATTATCATTAAACTCTCTGAATATCTAAAACATTAACATATTACAATATTGAAAGTGCACAATATTTGTTAATAACAAACGTTAATGCGCAAGATATTCTAAATATAAATTTTAAGACATATTTTATTAATATATAGATTTATACAACTAGTTTCAAATAATTAATTATTTATTATTATTGTTATTATTATTATATAGTTTTATAAAAACTGAGCTTCATAGGACTTAATTTTATTATAATGTAATCCTAACTTTATCTATTAAACTTCTGATAGGTACAATTGAAAAGTCTTATGTTGTTCATAGTCCCCAAGGAAAAATTATTTCAGTATAAAAAATATTTTTGTGAATTCCGTTCTCTTAAGTCATGCCGATGTCTAAGTTTATGGTATGTATATATGTAAGAAATTTAACATGTTTTACATTAGTCAGCCATTACATCAACACACATGATCATGTTTTACATCAACACACATGATCATGTTTTACATCAACACATGTGATTTCATCAGAATTTATATTATACCATAGCATTTTTTTCACAGATTATTTTCTTCATTACTGCACATATATAGTTATAAAATATTTAAGAATAATTAATCTACTAAGTGATTAATTTATCTAACATTAAAATACTAATAAAATTTGCTTCATAACATTTTTGAGAGTTTTTAACAATAGTTAATAAAATGAAGTAATAATATTTGGGTTGTAAATAAATTTTAGCAATCATTATATAGTTTTAAATTTTACTTCTCTAAGAATTGCACATTAATCCCTTATTTTAAAGAAATACTTTAAAAAGATTACATTTCTCATTTTTACCCGCTATTTCTTACATAAATGATATGGCATAAAATTTTGATAAATTCAACAAAAAGTATAATGAGTCTTTCCCCAAAATATATAGATGTCATTATGAAAAGTTATTTTTGTAATGTAACTATTAATTTATAATTTTGCATTTGCTATGTGACATCTCTATTAGCTGTTAAAATTTAATATTTTCGAAAGAAACACATTATCATATCACTAAAATGAAACATTGTTTTTATACTGTATGGTATAAACACAAATTACTTAAGTATATTGTGTATAACGAAAATAAAAAAAATGATTCGTTTAAAAATTACCCTCCAAATTGCAAGACTGAAACACTTTATGAAAACTCATGTTTTATTAACTAAAGTAGGGAAGAATATAAATGTGGAAAATTAATCCATTAATTAAATATTCATCGATTTTTTTTTTCAATTTCAAATTCAAGTTAATTTTTGATAAAAAACGGAAAGCTTCCTTTTCTTTCTAAATAAATAAAACATATCTGAAACTCAGTTTCTCCACCCCGTTACTTAGTTTTAGTGTTTATAAAAGTGCCATTAGCGCTTGCATTCAAACATCCAAAGGTCAACAAAGCTATTATCTGAAGGTCACATAAACCATTTATTTTAGTCATTAGAACCATTCACAACACATCAGTCATTCCAAAATACGTTTCTAACACTGGATACACATTATAAAGAAAACTGTGTTCTTATCTAATGGCACATACTTCGGGATCATTTTCTGCATTCGTTAAATTAAATAGCTACAGATAGTTCAGGAAATAATTACAACGTAAATGTATTTATTAGCGGCAGTAACAGCTTGTTTCTATGAGTAAGTTTCTATTTTATTGATTGGTGGAAAAGTTAAATATTTTAATTGGCTTATAGTAAATAATTCTTTTATCGGAATTCTAAAAAACTTCATAAACTTGTACTTCGTTGTTTTAAAGAGTAGAAAGTTATGGAAGATGGGCTAAGGATTCAGTGTGTGTCCCCTAAAATAAGTAAGATTGGTGCTCATCTGTTTTCCAAGAATCTAACGAACCTTTCATCGAGATTTTAGGAAGTTCTATATCACTTTTCAAGAAATAAAATTTCAAAGTCCTGGAGAGTCAACGGACTAAATGGTATTTCTAAAATGTGCCATTCAGGTATCACGAAAATTCTCGGCTCTGCATCAGAAAATACAACGATTTCATATGCAGTATTTGTACCTTTTTTAGCAATTACAAAGTTCTTTGTAATTATCGGATTGCATGAACATTATCGCGTGAATAAAAAGAAAGTAATAATCAATGGATGTCATAGTAAAATGCAAGTACAACATAACTCTTAAGTATCTTGTTTAGTCAAATAACTAAAACAGACGATATACAAATTTATTTAGCCCAAACCATCGATTAACGTAATTTGTACTCTGAGACTTCTTATATAAACTTGAAATTATTTTAAGTAACCTCTTCTCATCCATCAGAACGCATCGGTTGTCACACTCCAACCTGAATCGTTAGCGAGAAAACAACTTGATTCTATTTACGATGCTTCCAATCTAAATGGTAGCCAACTCGGCAGGCCTTGAGTTCTTGCAGATTACATAGTTGTGACCCTTCCAATCATTGTTTTCCTAAAACATCTTATAAAAAGGCATTTAAAAACAAGAAGCTTTTGTAAAATCCAAATTTCATAGTTCAATTTTCTTCTGATATTTTCCATCAGAGAATGAATTTGCAGAAAAGGTAGTTTTCAAATTTATACAGTAATCAACAGTATAACAGAAAGAAGTATCCTTAGCTGGTAGTGAAAGGATTTTTGCATGATATCGTTAATACGTATGCTCCAGTTATTTTTTTTAATAATGCATATTATAAATTTCTAATGTAAATTTGATCCATATAGGCAAATACAAATTTAAAATTAATCATGAATTTGATCTAAGTTAATGTGTTCTTAATAATAATAATAATATATATATATATATATATATATATATATATATATATACCTATATATATGGGAAGATTATTCGGATATTATTTATCAGCTTTTTTTGATGAGAATAGCAGCTTACCTTCAATCCAAATTATTATTATTATTTTCTAGCATGTTTCGTAGTTTACAACATGTACAAAAAAAATGAATTTATTATTTTGAAACTAAACTTCAATTTGTTTTTTTATTTCAAGGAAATATTTTAAATCAAAAAATGTATTGTAGGAATGCACAAAATCGAAAAATTTGTATAGCTATAGCAGATATTAAATGAATGAAAACATTGTTTTTTATAATTTTATTCTCATACTTGACCGTATTTGCATTGAAAGAGAAACAATTATCGAGCAACTAAGGATAAAACAATTTCTCCACTCATTGTTATTTTTCTTATTACTATAAATAATAAATCATGTTCTATCTGGAAAAGTTTATAGTAAATACGTAGAAATTACATATGTTTAGTCGATGAAGAAACACTTTTATCAAAGAGAAAATAATATATATATGTTACCAAAGAAAATCACTTTTAGAAATTCGATTATATTTTATTTATTTTAAATTTTCCAAAAAAAAAATTATAAAACTTATAATACAATGCATTATTTCATTTATTTTGATGGAATACTTAAAACTGTTGTAATTAAGAAAAATTCAGTTAAGAATGCTTTATATGATTTAAATTTTGCATGAGCATTGGGATTTATTCTTGTCGGTATTAAATAACCTACCAATTTATATATATTTTTAATTATTCAAAATTTTATTCTACTTAAAATCATTTTCATTAATTTATAACCAATATTTCTGAATTATCTTTACTTCTCCTATAACTTTATAATTAAAAAAAAAAAAATTGATCCAATTGATAAATAATTCTCTACTACTTACATCCATGTAAAAAGGTACATAAATTTCATTATGTTAAAAGTTATTATGAAGAGGTATTAAAGAGAAATCAAAGTTTAAAGAATTTCATCCGAAACAAAAAAAAAAGTAGCATTGAGGAATAAATTTTTAAAATGTTCTTAATATCTGTTCTCGAAATGTGAGTAGTGAAAAATTGTTCAGCATAAGTACATCATCATTCCCGAATCCAGGTCTCTAAAGATGACTTCTTTCTCCTTCCTGTACACTAACAATGGAAAAGGAACAGTGATCACTGAAAATAAAGTCTCTGGAATGCTTTGGTGGAAGAGAAAAACGACTACTTAAAGAAGAGGCTAGATCAGATGAAAGATATGCAAAAACGAAACACAGTCAGTTAAGAAGTTTTGTAGTAACGCAATTGCTGTGAATACCCTTCATTGTAAATGCAGACTGTAAACTTGAATAAAAAAATCCCCATTAAACTGAATTAAATTACCTAGAATCAGTTACCTCAGTGATGTTTTTTTGAAAAAATTCCATAGCACTTTAATAAAGATTCACTAATTTGTCGCATATATTTTAGACATATTCATCACCTATAGCATTCATTTCTATACCTCTGTCCATCAATCTACAGTTTTCAAATACTACTTGCAAATAATGAAAACTGATTTATATAAATTCAATCATAACGTTTATTATTATAAATTATTCTATTTTCTTAATTGTGAAATCATAATAGATAATTTTGATAGAATGAAGCTTATATAGATCGAAGCTGAACATACATAATTTGCAATCTATAGGTTGTCTGAAAGAAATACTGTTCCAAACCATCACCTTAATTGAAAATTGTTTACAATAATAATAATAATATATATATAAAGGTACTATACACCCCCCAGTCTCAATGTATGTTTTGTTTTTTGGTTCAGAGTCATTTCATATGTCAGATTTGGATTCAATTTTTATTCATCTATTTTTACATATTCTTAAATGTTTTCTGAACTTTTGAGATTTGAAAAACTTGTACTCTTATTTTTTGTGTTTTAATAATAATAATTTTTCATTCACACACAATAATGGCACATCTACACACACACACAAAAAATACTAATACACACACAAACACACACACACACACACACACACACACACACACACACACACACACACACACACACACACACATATATATGCTCTCTATATATATATATTCGAATAAAATTAAAATGCCATAGACCATTAATAGCAGTAATATACATGTAGAATAACAGTTCTAGTATATCCTCATGACCTAATTAAACAAAAATATAAATGATTTCAAGTTTCCTTTTAAAAAAAAAAAAGTATTG
>BMAW01065867.1:187207-205516 GCA_019974015.1 Nephila pilipes
TTTTATTTTAAAGTTGTTTTGCCATTCGGAATGAAATTAACTTTTAATCATAATATTAGAATTTTATTTTATGATATTCATTTTAAAAGCATAAACATGCTCGTATGTATATACATCTAAATTTATCTAAATTTAAAGATATATTTTTATAATGAAAATCAAAATATACGTAAATATTTTAGCCATAATATTAATTCGGTGCAAATAAAATCATAAATTAAGTACAAAAATTTAGATAGAAAGCAACATTAAGCAGCAAGCAAAATCAAGGTAAAGGTGTGAAAAATGGAGATAATGTAAATTTATTGCATTCTTGGAATTAAGAAAAATGTATATTTAAGCTAGTTTTGATGGGATCAACCATCACTCGTTTGTAATTACATTAACATGTATATATATACAGTTTTGTTTCTCTTACACATGAAAATATTTAAGATAAAACTGATGAATGATATCGAGCAACTTGAGAATTTTGGCCTGAAAAATACTGAAAAATCGTTTAATGTAAGTATGTATAAATATTTTAAGTTTCAATAACATTATCTAATATGATTAATTTTACTATATACTATTTGAAAGTATACTCCGAACTATGTATCAAAATCTCTGATGTATCGAAGGCTCTTTACAAATTCTGAATGTTTACTATAAAAGCTTTTGAATATCGTTAAACCTTCTATAAAAATTTTGAATGCAATTGTTTAAGGGCAATTCTTATTATTAATAACCCAAATAAATTTGCAAAAATTTACGACTTCAAACAATTTATACATGTGATATATTTGAGGAGATTCTTATATAATATATGCTTTAAATGTCCTTTGATTGTTAATATCACTGAAATATCACGAGGAAATTTTGCAGACCTCGTAATTTCGATCCTCACTCAGGTGACAGGGATGACACCTGGTCATACTCACTAAATCGCACCATCGCCAACTTAAGTACTTGGATCCTTAACAGGTTGCGCGTATTTCCACTGTTACGCGCACATCTTTTAGTATTTATCAGGACTCAATACAGCACAACCGACAACGTCGGCCATGAATTCGCTACCAACCACCGCCAGACTGCAACTACAAACTTAATGGAAGATAATCATTCATTATAATGAATCCATTTTGCTTTTAAATATTGATGCTTATTTTAATATTTAACACGTTAATCATAACAATTCAGAATTACATATTTTATAATGCTTTTAATAAAGTAAAGTTTAAAGATTAAAATAAGAAAATCTCATAAGTAAGAAAACTATCAATAAAGATAAATGCATGATTATTTATAAATCTGTATATAGTTTGCTTTAAGTGTTTATAGACTGTGGTTCAATATGCGTAACTGAAGTGGTGGTTTAATACCGCTAAATTACTTCATGTAGGAATATACAAATTTCTGATTAATTAATTCCTTCTAATTACTAAAATAAAACTTTCAAACAAATAAAGTGAAAATGATAGTTAATCCATTTCGTTTTGTAAAATATTTGAAAATACATGCTCAAATCCTTAATTGCGGGACAAGGTATTTTATTGACTCATAAAATTTCATGATCGATGCTGAACATGTACGCATCTCTATAACAATAAAAATTCAACTTCGATAGAAATGTAGGTACAATTATTAAATGAAACAAATTACATAGTTGTTAATATTTATGCATATAATTTTACAATTTATTTTGAAAATAGATAAGTTATATTTCAAAAAGTATAACCTAATCAAGCTGTATTAGATTGATATAATTTATAATAATTCTATTCTATCGATAACTAGTAGAGTTTGCTATTATGATGCCATCAGAAAAACAGTTGAAAGTTTTTAGACATGATAGGAAAAAAAGATGGATTATTTCGCATAAAAAAGAGCATAAACAGATATATGTTCCCCATAAAAGAGTTTTATAGATATCTCCAAAACTATGACTATACAGGAAATGTAAAACAGACTTTGTCACAAAAGCTATAAGTTTCGGGGACAAAAATACATGATGTATACAATCAAGTAAAAATACCGCAATATATTTTTTTTTTATAAAAGTAAATATTTATGGATAAAAAGAGTGCCTACATGTTTACGTGGAACTTTATAGTCTGCGGGATATAATTCTAGGGACCATCTGAAATCTCTTTTAAAATATTGTTGACTGAAGAGAAGAATATTTAAAGCTTTTTTTATAACATAAAAAATAAATGGGAAAAGATAAACATTCTGTTCATAAAGCCCCATTGGCCTAAATTTGAGCCAGACTAACAGGTGAAGTTTATGTTTGACTTGATAAGAACGAATTAAAAAGTGGAAAATTCTTTAAAGACAAAATTAAAAGGTATTTCATAACCTCTTTCAAAACCAGCGCAGAAATCTATGAAGTTTGGGATTTTTACTCCTGTTTTTGCAAATATTTCTTGTGATTGTTTAAATCCCAATGTAAACATTTTGTGACATTTTAACATAGTTTGAAAATCAATTA
Organism: Nephila pilipes; assembly: GCA_019974015.1. Lineage (NCBI taxonomy): Eukaryota > Metazoa > Arthropoda > Arachnida > Araneae > Nephilidae > Nephila > Nephila pilipes. Next base: position 189,678 of record BMAW01065867.1, read on the forward strand.
TTAGTAATATAGCTTAATTATATCAAATGAAGCCCTAATGAATGTCTAACAACCCTAAAACGAATTAGAATTTAATTGTTTAATAAATGCCTTACCAAATTATTAACGATGAGACTCTAATTATAAAACTCCATTAATCGTTGAAGAAGGTAACCCCGTTGGCATTTCATACAGCAAAATGATATATTATTATGAATGATTTATTATGAATGATTGTTATGTACTTCATATATGAGCGGACTTAAATATTTTAATTTATATAGGTAACAACTTTTATAGTTTTGTAAGACAGTGTTCGCTGAAATTCAGAAAATATCCTGAAACTAACTTAAGAAGACCATTTCATGACAAACTACGTCGCTACAACTTTTTGAAAGGAAAAATAATCTTAATTAGCTGTTTATTTTTCAAAAAATATACATTTAAATAGAAATGCCATAATACTTAATAGAAATACGTAGCATTGGTCGAAATAGTTTCTGATATTTGCTATGTCTAATAGTCAAAATAGCAATTTCTTTCCATATAACCATGTAGACTGCGGTAACTGAGTAGTCGAAGTCGGAGTACTTTCTGTCGAGTAGTGTGTTCGATTCCTGATGCCAATAAAGACTCATCGTGTAGAGGCGGATGTACATAAAATCTGTCGAGTCCTCACATCTTCATTTGGTGAGGTGTGCTAGTTTGGAGAGAGAGGTTTCATCTCAGGTGTTGACCTTGTAACCTGACTGAAGTAGCCCTCACCGATAGCCCTCTTGCGAGATTTTCATCTAGGGCTTTGGCTTTATTCATATTCTGGAGAGTGATTCTTTGAGTGAATTCGCTTTTAAATGTAATTAAAATTTCTTAATATGCTTGAATTGAACCACACTTTTGTGGCCCATTTAGGTCGGAATAAACTTGATAATATATTTTAAATTTCTAAAAGTAACTTTCGTTCGGTGTATTGGTCTGAAATATTGGACAGAGAATCTATGAGTGATCACCGGTTTGGGGGTGTGCGTCTGCGAGGTAATTTAAATACTTTCGAATTTTGCTTGAAAACTAAATATTGTTTGAATGAATTTCTAGAAACACTTTACAAAATGTTAATCCAAACTTATTCGAACAGTTGGGTAAGTTTGGAATTCCAATCAGTTGGAGGAGTTTGCTAATTTATAGATTTCAGTCATTTGGTCTTCCGCATGCAAATCTTTTCGTAAACAACGTATCTTTACTACTCCAGTCTTTTATTGGTAAAACAATAACTTAAGAATTTTAGAAATAAACTAACTGCTCTAAAGAACCTAAAATATTTTATGTAAAATGAGTTTCCACCAGGAGAAATTGATAGAATATAAACTCAACATAAAAAAAAGAAATATCATTATATAAAAGGGAAATTCTTGTAACTATACATATAAACACGAAGTCTGAGATCACTTTGGCACCATTAAGAAAAAAATCCTTTGACCTGAAATTCAGGATTGCCTTTTGTAAGCTCTTGATACCTAGTCATAATACCTGGTTCGTTTAACTCTCATGAACAGAAATATAAATTTTTAAGGCTCCCGTCTACCCGCCATTTTAATTTCGTGAATGTAATGTTAATCCTATGGAATTTTGACTTTAATTCTCACATCTTTATTATTTCGTCTATTTGAATGCAATAAAATGCATTTGAAAGAGCAAAAAATAATCAATGCTTCTGTGGAATTGCTTTTTTCCTAAGATTTTTAAAAATATTTTTATTCGTATTTTAATTATTCATTTTTGAGTTTTCCGGTCTTTAAAGAATATTTTTAAATATTTTTTTAAAATCGGAGGAAAAAAGCAATTCCACAGAAGCATTCATTATTTTTTGCTCTTTCAGTTGCACTTTATTGCATTCAAATAGATCAAATTGTAAAGATGGGAGAGTTTAAGTCAAAATTCCATAGAATTAACATTAAGCTGATGAAATCAAAATGGCGGGTAGACGGGAGCCTTAATCCATTCCCTTTTCTTATATTCCAATGAAATTCTTAAAAAATACATTTTGAAGAGTCTGCGTCCCACTCCGGAAGTTTGCACTGAAGAATTATCATTGGTCATTAAAGGTTTCAGTGATGAGAAGGCTCCATAGCCTTGACATTTTGGGCTATGGAATTTGGAACTATATTTTACTAATTTTAATAAATTTATAAATAAATTTATCAATTTAATTATAAAAATTTCCTACTTCCCATATAATGTAAATATGATAAATTGAAATTCTTCCTTAACTATAATATGAATCGATCATCCGTCAGGTCTGATAGTCCAATTTTTTTGTAACCAATTTTAAATAAAAATTGTTGAGCCTTTTTTTTGTTAACACATGTTTCTGAATTCATCTAAACGACATTCAATTTGAGTCTAAAGAAAAGTTTGGATGTGGGGACGCAATTTTCCATTTAGTTTTGCATATTAGACACAAAAGATCTACGGAACAAATGGTGGTTATTTTTATTGGTATCAAAAACGCGTTCCACTACATAAAGTGGTCTATTTTATTTAATATTTTTTTAGAAATCTAATTTTTCAATCTGTATTCAAAAATTTATATATTCCTACTTAATAAAAAGTCATAAATTACTTTTTAATTCTAATTTCAAGGTTAAGTATGTATTTACTAAATGCAATCAACAGATTTCGGTGCTTGCACACGTTTTGAGGAATTTACATTTTAAATATAACTTTAAATATTAATATAGAAATATTTTTAGTTCAAGATTTAACGGTAGTTCTTTCGTCCAGAAATTATAGAAGATATATAAAAAATAACACCAATATTTTAATTAAACTTATTGCTGGAAATATCTATTTAAAAAATCCTCGGTTGTATTTAGATGTTCTTTAATCCATAACAATGAATATATTGGGGACAGTATTTTCTTTCGAAACTCAATTTTCAAAATGAGCCATTCAGATATAACAATTTGTAAGTTTTATAAATATTCAAGAATTATTATTGACTGCCTGCTCCTCTGGTATTCCCAAATTAACTACCTTGATGCAAAAATTTATAATTTTTGACTAAGTATTAAAATATGTTTTTTCCCCCTTCGATAAATTAAATTTCAAAAAATATTTGAATTAAGGGTTGTTTTTCTGTTATTGAACCTCTAACACTCTGTGGTGGGGGAGTTTGGAGTGATTCTCTTTCTTCATCACAAATTAACAAGGTACACTTTGAAAATCACTAAAGGATTACAAAATGTCTTCTTCTGCTGCTTTAAAAGTAATATATTGTCGGGGTTTCCCTTAATCACCTTACACTAAAATTTTATTTCCTTAAGTACAAAATTTGAAAGCAGCATGATTTAACCTTTGTAACTTAACTAAGAATATCAGATTCAATTAAAATATTTCATTGAAATCTGTTCGTTGTGAAAAGAAAATTCTTCTTAACACACTTTCGAGACCCTCCGAGCGGGAGATTTACACCGACGGCTACAAAATTGGATCCGAAACTGGATTGGGCATGAGTGTTTTTTACCGGGCTGTCCTAAACAAGTTTTACATATTTAAACTCAATTGTTATAATTAACTTTTAAAGCTGTGTTCCGGACATTTGGATTTGCTGCATTGGGTCCCTCTTTTATAATTTCAAAGTTACTATTTATACTGACAGTTCAGCATCCATATTGTTTCTGCATCACACTAAAATTAAATTAGCTTTTATAAATACCATTGAAGAAAAGTCAGCAACTTATTCTGATTTTTATAACATTATATTCTAGCTGCTGGATCATGTTTGAGATTTTTGTAATGAAATTACAGATTCGTTTGTAAAACACGCTGTCACTTATGAAAAGGGAATGAATTTTCCTGTCCCTCACTCTCACATATTTATTTTTTTAAAAAATATATTTCTTTCTGACTGGAAGTTCTAGTGGCCAACTTGTAATACTACTATTCGGGTTCATTTCTATATTCTAAGACCAAATTTGACTTTTTTTAATTTTAATTCAGGATTTATTACTCGCTACTTAACTAGTTACCGTCCCTTCGTTTCCTATTTAAATTCTTTTTAATTTGAAAAATACAAATTAGTGTTCTTGTAACTCTGTTGAGGATGCTAACCTCCACACTTTCTCAAGCTCTTTTACCAAATTTTTCTATTAAACTTTTATAATATTGATACAAAACCTATTTGGCTGAAGTACATGTATGAAAAAACGAATCTGATTTTTGAGCAAAATCCTATATTCTTATGGTTCATAAAGTTACTCAACAAACTTTTTCATTATTTACATTTTTGTTTACAACCGTTAAATATTTCAAATTGCCTAATTGTTTATAATAGTACACTCTATATACATGCATAAATATATTTTTTCTATTACTTCGATTTTCGTTCACGAGTTTGGGGACGTTTATCTTCTATATTGTACTGTTCGGTATGTTATACATTTTAATTTTGCAAGAAAGTTAGACAGTTAATTTTTTCCTTGTATTGCATATTTCCTGCTCGGTAGACACATTGTAGCTTTTACTTATCTTCGTATTTTTGCAATTTGTAATATAATATGTTAGTTGCTTCAAGTAACATTGTAATGGCCTTGCATTTCTAGCTAGAACATTTTATTGTCAATAAATGCTGAGTGCGTAGATGAATGTGTCCCAGGAGGACGATAGCCTTAAAACCATTTGGGTGATCTTGGTCCCCTTGGGCTTTCCAACAATAGCCTTCGTGTCGCTTCCAGGTGTGACGTTAATAAATAATTAGTCTACGAATGAAAACACCATGCATGTACATTAAAGAAATAGTAAAACCTGGAGAGAGCTCTAAGATATCGTAACATAAAAATCTAGTATTAAAATCATACATTACTGGTGAAATAGGTTACAGATTATTTTACAATAGATTAATATATTTTTATTTTATCAATCCTAAATATTACATACAACAAATGTTTTCCACGCAAAATCTTTCTTAAGAATGTAAATGTAATGCATTAAAATAAGAGAAAAAAATTGTTTACTATATGATATTTTGAAACAAAACGTAGGAAAAATATTTAAGTTCAGATATTTTCTAAACATAGATAAATATTATTATAAGATCTTAGAACTGATATTTTGGATGTTTTAGGTTCTGGAAAGTCACTAAGAATTTCATAATGAAAAACATTTAGTATCGCAAAGACCTATATTAATGATTAGTGGTGTATTAAGAAATCATATTATAAAATGTCTATGAATTCAAGTAGTCTTAGATTACGATAAGAATTATAAAGTTATCAATGGAATATCGCCTTCAATTAAACCAAACATTTTCAAATACCATGCAATAATATTACTTTAATATGATATCCAAATATTCATGCTTATGCAGATAAATTTTCTTTATTTCTTCTTAAAAGTAAATCTGGTGTGCGAGTAATTTGAAACTTTAGAGTAAAATATAAACATGCTTCCTTAAAGCCACTTAAAATATAATATGAATTTAGATATTCTTAGAAGACAATGCAGAGAGACCTTGCATTTAAATTCAGCAGGGTTTGTTCAAGGAACAAAAGGGAGCTCATGATATAAAGCTTTAAAGTCTTCCAAATAATAACTAGTTTGTAACAAAGATGTTTTCAAGATACTTTGAAACAGCTTGATATTACAATGTGAGAGAAATGATTCCGATTACTTGGAACATTTAAACTTAGTTTCATGAACTCATATAATGCAGATGTTGTTTAACCAAATGATGACTGTTAATAATACCAGTCAGAGATCACTATCTTAAATGACTCTATGTGATATGTTATTCTATTTCTCCCTTACATCAGTGTAATATAAGGAATAAATATATTTTTCTCCATAAAAATTATTTTCTGTTTTTATTTTTCTTTTCATTTTTATTCATTCTTTGATTCTTCATTTCCCTCTCAATATGGAATTTAACTGACTTTGTGTCTTGAATGTCAGTTTTATATGTTTTTTAAACGTCTGAGTGTTTATACTGATGGGAATTTTAACATCTTAATGAATACATTCAACTTATTTCCCTCACTTTTACACATCAATTGACTACGGTTATTTTGTTAGATTTTTACCTCTTTTTTCCGATGTAAAGCTCTTCACTTCATTTTCGAAAGGCCAAAAGAGTCTTTTAAAAGGAAATTTGATTAAACGTTTGAAAAAATACTTAGAAAAACATAACTAGTACGGTAAATTTCTTTTTACATACTTTAATTTTTCAATGTACCATTTCTAAAGCTGTATTTAAGAACACCGCAAAAGCAATTGGAACAAATTATGTAAAAAAGGTTACACCGATTAAAGAAATTAATTATTAACACAGGGTACATATACGTTACTATTTACACGTTACTTAATATCACATATACACTGCTAGCCCTAAATATATCTATAGACTATGATTCAATATTATATAAGTAAAAAAAGTTCATTACATACGTAATTATCTTACTAATCATTGAAAATAATAGTCCTAGAAATTGAATATATTTTTTTATAAACCATAATGATTCTTTAAGCATGCAAATTAATTTTTACTAATTATTACTTTCATTGAACTTTTAATATAGAAATTCATTAATATTTTGAAAATTAATATATATAACTATCCTTGAAAGGAAGCAATTTGTCAATGAAAGAGATAAACAATACAGCACGAATAAAATGAGATCATAAACATAAAAATGTATGCACAGATCTGATGTTTGTCTTTAAAAACACTCGAAATATTACATAATAAAGGCGCCGCTCCCCAAATAGTTGGACTTAACGCCAAGAGAGCCAAAAAGAGTTCTCTCAATCAGAGTAAAAGCTACTTAAGTTTAAAAAAAAGCGAAACCTTATCAACAAATTGTATTTGCCAGTATTTCTTTATCCGTCACTTTTATACTTCATCTCGCGAAGTCGATTCCGAAAAAGATCTCTTATACTTCTTATCTTTTTCTTTAAACCTCCGCATCGTATTTCATTTTGAAATTCTTTACGAAGCCTCGGCAATCTTGATAAACTTGCGGTATCCTTGCAAACACAAATACTGTAATGAATTAAAACAAACGGATTTGAGGCACCCGCATGCTTACTGTGGAACCATAAGATTCAGCCTGAGAAGAATGTATTATAGGGAAAACTTTCTGAAACTGAAACAAAGAAGAAAAAGAGAAGAAAAAAGAGAAAACTCTTTTTTTGTGTGTTAAAAGCAGAGAATATTTCCAGAAAGTATTTTCTTCTTCAAAACATGCTGTTGATGGGTAAACAAGATTTTTTTCATTAATTTAAACATTCAAAATGGTTATACAGATGGTTATTTTCACGTTCTGAAAATGATTTTAGAATTTTTTTTTCCCGAGATATGATTTTTTTGTTTGAAATTTGAAATAAAAATCGAATGCTCCCTTTTTTTTTTTCTAAACACTCAAGACAAAACATAACTTTTATTTAAAAAAAAGAGCCTTCTTAAAATGAGAGATGTTTGTAATAGTCTCCTAATGACAAATAAACAAAAAAAAGCAAATAATTTTATTTAAGCATAGAAAATGGACAGCAAAATCATATCAATAAAATACAATCCTCTGCAGGTAAAAAAATTGAGCTGTTAGTGTTTTGAAATCAAATGCTACTTTTGTGTGTACATTTGCTATATTTGATGCCACTTTCATTAGTTGCCATTTTCAATAGTTTACTATTAAAAAGAATACGAGTATAATTTCAAAGAATTTAGCTTATAATATCATTTTTAAAAAATCCTCATATATAACGACTGGATTTAAATGCACTCATGACTCAATATCGTGAAACTGTTCTAATTAAAGATACAATATAATGAAAATAAAAATTAATAACAAAAATGCAATATAATGAAAATAAAAATTAATAAGGAATATATAACAAGAATAATTCGAAATGTAAATTTAATTTGGAAATAATATCACACAAGGAAACATGTTTTAAAATTGTTTATAATTTATGGTTAACCAAATAATTTAGTGATATTGTAAGGCATTTATACAAAGAAGTATGAGTGGTAGAATTTATCATTTATTTCATTTCTACGTAACTAAAGTTTAAATGTCATTTAATTAAAAAAGTGAAATGTAATATTTGTAAAAAATTCAATGTTAACGTTAAACATTTTTAAAAAGAACCGGAAAATAATGATTTTGAAAGACACATAAGAAATAAATTTTTATTATTAATTAATTAATAAAACAAAATAAAACGGATTTCAGAATAAAATTTCTATGATAAAAATACTCAGCAATAAACAGTTGAATACACGTTACATACAATAATCTATTAACTTATTTAGAATATTAACAATCTTAAAAGAAAATTATGTTCATGGTAAATAGTTCAAGATTCACTTATAATATTATGTCGAGATATTGTTAAGAACAAATAATCAATAATCCACTTAAATGACTCAAAACAGTATGAATCCATACGCTCCTCAATAAAAAATGTTTTTAAAATAATCAGGAATTATTTTCTAGCGTTCATTTTTTTAAAATTAAAAAAGAAAAAAAAAAAAGAATTTTTCTCAAAATTGTAAGTATTTAACAAATAAAAGTATATATATCATTCTAAAATCCAAGCTTAAAATTTTATACGCGTTTTATCCATTTTCCTATTAAATTATTTTTTGTTTTGTTTCAGTTACTTTACTTACAATAAACTATATTTCATTCTCTATATTCTATTATTATATTCTTTCATAGAAGCATTTTCATATATATATATATATATATATATATATATATATATATATATATATATATATATATATTTAATGCCTTTTTATAACATATTTTTTCAATCTCATTTACGTTACTTACCAGAGCTGAGTTCGTTTGAATGCATCTTAAAATAATATATGTGTATGTGTTTCATCTTTTGGCAGAAATAATGAAACATTTGCTTTTTTGGTAAATTTTATGATTGTAAAAACGAGTTTGACCTCGTTTGTAATATGATATGCATTTCAAATGGTCTCTTCATTTGCTCATTTCGAATATCAAAGGAGTTTGACGGAAATAAGCAAAAAAATTAAGAATATTCAGTCTTGAATAATCTTAGTAATATAAAAAATTCTTTTACAATATAATTCTCAAATATCATCATAAATTCCTTCTTTGTATTTTTGATTTGCAATATCTAGATATTCTTATATTTTCAATACATACATGCATTATTTTTTTCATTTGGAATTTTTCTATATTATGCATTTTGAAATAATTATGTACTAATTAAAATTATTGTGGATTCTAGTTACAAGAAAACAATTATGATATTTTTAAATACAATAGTTGACTACTTCGTGTGATATATGAAGTGATACTTTAGTTTAAAGTTAAAGACAAAAAGAGTTTTGAAATTATTTTTTTAGGTATGTTTCTATTTATAGGAAGCTATTTTGAATTAAAGTAAGTATGCCGAAAACAAATTCAAAGCTATAGTAAGAAAACTTAAGTAATGAACAACAAAAAATATACTGCTAGGAATGAAGTGTCACTGAGAATTAGGGGGAAAACTTAAACTCATGTTTAAAAAAAATAACAAAGCTCCACACGAAATTTTATTCTTAATGTTCAAAAGTAGAATTCAAAAGATGCAAAAATGATTTCAATCACATGAAATGAATTATTTTAGCACGAAAATGAGCTGTTTTTTACAAAATTGTATTTCAAGACTTTTAATGAAAAAGGTTTCTTTTATTTTCTTTTTTTTAAAAATTTAAGCGAAAATTTCTTGCAAACGGAAAATACACAATTACAGAAATATTAAGCAGAATTTCAATTCAGGATGTTTTAATTTTGTAAAATATCTAATGTTCAGAGATTAAAATTATCAGGATAAATAATGAAAACCAAAATTTCGAAGCAAATTCTGAATTAATTTAGTTTTGAAAAGTATATTTAAACAATTTGTGGAATTATACAGTGCTTGCATATTATTTCACTGAATTTTTTTTATTTGTTTCAACATTGTTTAAAACCACTTAAAAATTAATTAATAAACAATTTTTCTAACTAGTCTTCATACATTAATATGAATAATTTGTAAAATAATTAAGAATCTGCATTTTATACAATGGATTGATTTTATATATATTTTATCTTACTTTATTTTTGGTTAATAGCCCTGTGTTCGTAATATCCATGTAGGTAACTAGGTTAAAGACAAGAATTCCTTTAACAATTAGAGTGGATCAGTTTTCCTTACTGAGTATTTTACCATGTAATTTTATTTCTATCCTCTAAGTATACAAACGATCCGCATAAATAATTGATACGACCTTAAATGTTATATTCAGCCTCATAATGAACTTCAAATGATAGATATTATAATTATGAACTAAAGTCGAATCATTAGTCGCAGTAACTTGACTTTTCTCTCTGAGCTTCCACTCAATGCCACAAAAATTATAAGCCTGTTATATTTAACAAGACAAATCTGTATTGTACATTAGGGCCCCGGTAGGATGATGGTCATAGTCATGACCTCACAGTCGGCGGTGTTTCGTCGAGTTGTGGAATCGAGCCTTGATGCCACTAAAGACCCGTCGTACAGCCGGAGCTGATGCACTTTAAATATGTCGAGGCTCAAAGTCCTCATATTGTTGTAGTTAAACGATGAGATTCGTGACGAATAACCCTCTTGCTGCATCTAGTGCGACTTCAGTAAAAAACCAATAAATAAATCTGTATTGTTCCATATGAGAATATTAGGGGGTGCCTCTTCTCTAAATTGAATTTTTCTGGTAATAAATTGTCATTCCACCAGCGAAATAACCATAACAGTCAAGACCTACTAAAATATTTACTTCTGCCATTTCATTTATTATTTTAATTTATATATGTATACCAAAGCCAAAAAATTGATAAAGAAATGTCAAAAAGTACTTATTTTTAAAAAATTCATGTTTCAAATGAAAATAAATCTCATAACGGATTCTTAAAAAAATATACGATTACAATAATTTTTACTTTAATTAATAATCATCTTATTTATACTAATGTAAAATTCATTATTGTAAGTAAAGATGCGGAGACATTGGTCACATTTCTTTTTCTTCTATTCCCAAGTAATTATAACATTTTATCTACTCTCCCATTAAAATATTTATTTCACCATCTACTTTGGAAACAATACTTTCCCAATGCCAATTAATATTTTATTATAGTTAATAATAGCATTTTAATTCATGAGAGGGCAATAAACCAATGTCATCGTTAAGGACAAAGTAGAAGAAACAGAGTATTTATTGTTTTTACTTTTCTTCTAAGATTTCACTCATCAAATTGAAATTTTTCTTTTCTAGATAAGGTTAATCTTTTCAAAGTTTCTAAGTTAAATTTGATACTGTAATAAGTTTCAGAAAGAATAATAAATGGCTTGTTTACGTGACTATATTTTCTTCCTAGATTCTGAGTTAAAGGTTAGGATTACGCCAAAATAAACATCACGTAGCCAGAATTCTCGAAATGATATATTTCAAACATTTCTTTATTTTAAACAATAAATATCATAAAAAAGTAATGAGTGTGTCAATAAGATTTGCATCTTGGTTGCATTTTCATTGTACAATCCACTCTATTATGGAATTTTATTGCAATAAAATCTTCAATTATTTATAAATACATCCATATTTTTATTCTCAGCTTTGAATTATTTTTCTGAATACATAAAATCGGAGATTGTTATTAGAATAGAAAAATAAGAAATCAATTTAGTTCATACCTTCATTACTTTAAACAAAATGTTGCACATTTTCTTTAACAAATTAGGTTACTATTTTGAGCAGTTACATAAAGTTTTTATTTCACTAAATCAATATTCATAACCATCACTTTTTCATTACTTACGAGGAAGGTTCAATAAATATCTGTTCTTACGACAACTGGAGTTGCTAAATCACGTTAGTGTTACTATTGCGCCCTACCATCTGTTTAACTGTAGCAAAGCAAATTTGACGTTTATTCATACATTTGTTTTGACATGGTAGCTATTTGCTACCAAGTCAGTACTTAATAGCTGCCGCAACGAGTTATCGTCCTCATTTTGCTTCGAGTTGTCACTACTGTTTAAACCTAAATTCACGATTATACACCGGAATTAAAGCAATAATCGAAATAATGGGTTAATTCCGGTGAATCTTCACCAGATGAAGTGAAGACTGTCTCACTGACAAGAAAAGTTGTGGAACACCTTTTGCAGATGCGCAGAGTATCATACATACGGATTTCTTAGGAAAGGGGAAAACGATTTCTAGACAATACTATAGAGAGTTATGTATGCCATTTTTATTTTCCATTCTTAATAACTCATTTATCAATCCCAATACAGGTACCTTTTTAAACACCCTCGCATACAAGAATATTACAGCTACTATAGAGAATTTTACAGTTTTGTAAGAAAGTTATATTAATTATTGGCATCTCCTCTTGTGGGTGGAGATTCTAAATCTTAAACTGAATCTTTTTATTCTTCATTACATAGCAATACATTATAAATAACACGCGTCCAAATGATTTATACCTATTATTAAACACAAATATCAGAGGCATGTACCAAACAAGCAAATTTTCATGCATACTGTACACCTAGTATTGATATTCATAGTAATTTAAACATATATTAGCAAAATATTATTATAATTATATAATTATATACCTATTAATTAATATTAAAAATCAAATAATATCTGAATTATTAGAAATGAAAAGGAAATTTAGCAACCACTGAAAGAGTAACTAAAATTTTTATAAATATTTTTCATATAAGTTAAAATTAATTAAATTCAGAATCAATACAACAATACAATTATTCTGAAATGACAACAATATTTATAATAATTAATGTGATAAGTAAATAAACAAAATAAACAAACTTATATCAGAGAGTTTAAAATGAAATAGATAATTGTTGTATGTTAAATTGCACATGTTAAAATTATACGATCACTAAAGAGTTTTGCAACTAAAGAATAAGTTGATTTAAAATACATAAGCTCATATTTAATTTCACCGTGTGTAGCTGGTAAAGTTTACATGCTCATCAATATTTTTATTAGTTAATCTAGATCAGAATTTTAACACTAAATGAAGATAGATTTTAGCAAACAATGAATGGCATGTATTTTACAAAAGTTTTAACAAAAAATGAATAGTGTATATATTAAGCAAAGATTTCAGCAAAAAAATTAATTATACACACCCTTTTAAAAAATCTACAACACTTATACATTCTACTCGACGTAAAAAACTGTTTCTAAAATGGTTTGAACAAATATATAACCAATTAAATAAAGAAATAAAAATAAGAAATAAAACTAATACTCGTATAAGATTTAAACAACGATTTATCTAACAACTGTTTAAATACTTATAATCGAAAAATCAATTAATTTAATGATTTGAATTATTAAACAAACTTTTGAGAAAAGTTCTATTTTTAATCAATACATATTTTTAAAATTGAAATCCTTAGTTTAATTACGTGAAAATAGTTCCAATGAATGAAGTTTTAAAATATATTGATTACATTTATAAGCTTTGTTATGATTCATTAGCAATGGTCATGAATTTCATCCAAGGCGATCATGATATAGTAAGATTACATCATTAAACTGATCAAACAAATTTTTTCAATAGAATTCTTATAGAATTCAGATAAATTCTCTTCATAATATAGATGGATATAGAAAAGTCATTATAAATTTCAATCAATGTTGAAGATACATATTTTCGAAAGTCTTTATCGAAATTTAATTTAAAGAATTTTCCATAGTAATATGACAAACTGTTTATGTGCTTTATGGGGGGGTTACTAACTTTGCATAAATTTGCTATAGATCAAAAGGATATACTTCTAAAACTTTAAAAAAATTTTCTTGAAAAATTTCTTAAGGCGTGCATTCATTAATTTATATAAAAGCCTTTTTTCTGAAATTATTAAGATTTTGTAAACAAGGAGGGTTTATTATTTCGTAAAATGCGTTCAATATAACATAACGCTTTTTTTTTACAAATCATTACCATTCATACGAATAGCACAAGCATGACGATGAAATTTATCTTGTAATTTTTTTTTTTTGATGAATATTCAATATTTTAGAATGAAATTACCTTTCTAAATTCGCAACAAATTTCTTATTTATATACAATAGTGGTTCAAAATATACCTGTTTTCGGAAAGAGAAATGGAATGGGTTAACTCACTATTTATTGTTTTTCTTTTTCAAAACGATTCTTGAGTATGACGCCTTTCACATTTCCAAAACTCGTTGCCATAAGTTTTCCGGCCAATGAGCTTATTTTTACTCTTCCATAGAAAATATTTAATGCAGGAAATCAACTGTTTTGATTTTTGCTCGGTTTCAAATGTACGATGCGAAATCCAGTTTTCAACGATGACGACAACTTGACGCAAAATGACGACAACTCGAAGTGGCAGTAATCAAATTTTGGTTAGGAAGCTTCGTCCAATCAAAAATAACTATTAAGGCTCCCGTCTACCCGCCATTTTGTTTTCATCAGCTTAATGTTAATCCTATGGAATTTTGACTTAAATTCTCACATCTTTATTATTTGTTCTATTGGAATGCAATAAAGTGCATCTGAAAGAGGAAAAAATAATGAATGCTTCTGTGGAATTACTTTTTTCCTAAGATTTTTAAAAATATTTTTATTCTTATTTTAATCATTCGTTTTTGAGTTTTCTGGTCTTTAAAGAATATTTTCAAATATTTTGAAAAATCGAAGGAAAAAAGTAATTCCACAGAAGCATAGATTATTTTTTGCTCTTTCAAATGCACTTTATTGCATTCAAATAGATCAAATAATAAAGATGTGAGAATTAAAGTCAACATTCCATAGGATTAACATTACGTCCACTAAATCAAAATGGCGGCTAGACGGGAGCCTTAAGGCTTTATTTTAGTAAGGCTCAATTTTTTTTATATTCAATTTAATAGTTTATCGTTTTCTTTAATATTAATTACATGTAGCTTGATGATCCCGTCTAGCCACCATTTTGATTTCGTCAGCTTAATATTAATCCTATGGAATTTCGACTTGAATTCTCATATCTTTACTATTTGGTCTATTTGAATGCAATAAAGTGCATCTGAAAGAGCAAAAAATAATGAATGCTTTTACGGAATTAAAAAATTTTCTTCGGTTTTTAAAAATATTTTTAAACTCTGGAAAACTAGCAAGTATTTATATATTTAATAAATAAAAAAGTATAAAAATATATTTTTGAAAATCGAAGGAAAAAAAAGTAATTTCGCAGAAGCATTCATTATTTTTTCTTTTTCAAATACACTTTGCTGCATTCAAATAGTAAATATTTGAGAACGGTAGTCGAAATTCCATAGCATTAACACTACGTCCTCAAAATCTAAATGGCCAGTAGACGGGACCCTTAAGTAAATCCTTAATAATTAAAAAACGAAATGAAATATTATTAAGTGATAAGACTACATGGCTTATTCTGATGTTTTGTTTGTAATTCTTAGCTTCAGGTGGATAAAATAGAGTAAAAACTAAATTTCTCCCCGCCCCCCCCAAAAAAAAAAAAGTTAGGGAGTATAATTTCTCCCTCCCGTCATTATTGTCGGTAAGCATGATCTAAATTTAAATTTCAGAGTGATGAATTTTTTCACAAGTAACATTAAAAGAATGATATTAAATAACCTTGGAATATGTTACTATTCGCTCCCAAAAAATACGAATATTTTTATAGCTACTACATATCTGTATTATATCAAAACTGGGTTAACTTTTTTTTATTCAGTATTCCAAATTTTTCCAAGGAACGGAAATAATATTTAAACACAGGAGAATTCGGAATTCTATCGA
>BMAW01065867.1:224244-244575 GCA_019974015.1 Nephila pilipes
ATATATATATATATATATATATATATATATATATATATATATATATAATACACAATTTTAAAACAAGTTGAAAATAATCAAGTACTAGCACAAGTTGCATTTTTCTAAATACATATTAAAAAAGTGGTAGGGTATAAAAAAATAAAATAAAATATTCCATTCTCTGTATTCTTAAGACACATGCACGTTTTGCAAACCGTTTTGTGTGATAACATTTAACAGAAGTCTTTGATTAATGTTATATGAGGTTTTCCATAACAATAATAATTATACAAAAAGAAAAGTATCGAAGAATTTTAAGATAACACAAAAAAGGGAAAAAAATATCTCTTAAAAAAAGAATTCTGTCTACATCATGGAATAAAAAAAGGACTCTATGAGGTGTGATCCATATTACACAAATGTTTCAAATCCTTATCACATATAAATATTACTGATTCTGAAATAAATTTGTAATAGATAAAACTTGAATAAAGTGAGACATGTTGATACCGAATGTCACATTAGTCATTTTATTATCTGCTCCCAAAATTATTGTTTATAATAATACTGAAGCGAAGTTCAATGATATATTTTCATATATGTATAAATTTTTAATAATTTCTTTCCTTCTGAAATTTTTCATTATAATTGTGTGGGAATCATATCGAACGTGGTTTAGTTTCCATCAATGTTTTTTTTTCTTGACATTTTATTTTATTTTTATGCGGTAACATTAAAATGTAATTTCCTTTATAAAATATTGTTCGATGTACCATATTTACTGTTCTCCAACTTCTGGATTGAAACAAAACCTATAAACAGTTTGTAAAATGGCACCAAGGAATTATTTTATTTAAAGGTAATGTATTTCAAGACAATTATCTTCATTTAAATAAAATAATCGTTTGACCTTTTCACTTTTTTAAGAAATGAGTTCAATTAATTAATTTGAGAGAATATAATAAAATCTCATACTGTACTACTATGTAAGTGCTACATAAGGATTTCCCATCACACTGAATGTTTAAATATTAGGCCTCAGTAACCAAGATTCAATTAGAGCATTCCAAGAGATTTCTGCAAACTTGAAACTTATAACTTGTAACCTGTCTAAACAAACGGTTAAAGATCCAAAGCCGAATATAATTTAAAATTAATTAGTCTCTCCTAAGCTATGATTGTCTGAACTGTCATATGTTACAGTCAATACGGGTGCATCAAATTCTACGTTGATTCATGCCTATATAAAATATTCATTTGTCAAAAACGTCTAATTCATTTGTCTAAATTATTCTAAAAATGTATTTGTAAAAATATGCAGGTATTGAAGTAATTTTAATAGTAATATTACATTATAGTAAATATACTTTAGTAATCAGACTATTTTATTTATTCTGAACAAGAGGAAAGAGAACACATAAGTCTTTATTTTACCTGAAAAATACTTTTACATAAATTTCAAAATATTGTTATATAATGTACTGGATCATTTAAGATAGTTTGAGTATAACAGAAAATTCTCTTTCAATCTCCACTTTCCTCATTCATATTTACTAATGACACTACAATACATATTAAATATATATGATAACCAATTTAAAATATGCATTATTTAAAAGACATAATTTTCAGTCGGCGAAGAGATAGTTACAGGAGATAATTGAAAATTAAAAGAAGCTTTTGATAAGAATTAGAATAATTATTGTGATATAATTTTATTTTCTTATCACATACTTGCTAAAACTTTATTTTTAGATAATTGTATCATCATTATTTAAATATTTTAAATTATTTGTTGTACTATTTTTTCAAAATTATTCGTGTATTCAAAAGAGGCATACTATTTAATAAAGAATATTTTCTTTTCTTGTTCCCAGCCCCAGATTTTGAAGTACAGTTTTCGAATGAAAAAAAATCTATGAGAAAGAAATATTGAAGAAACGGAATATGTTCTATTTATCAAATAATTTTTTCAAACAATTATTAATACATATTATGGCATCAAACGAATTCCTTAATCGAATAGAAATGATAAAACTAGTCACAAGATCTTATGATAGAGATACTAATAATTTTTAGATGGGAGACATAGAAATTATTGTAGATTTTTTTTTCGTATTATCAGATTTTAACATATTTCCTTACAAATAGTGATTTTTTTCATAATAGGCTTAAGGAGAAATCATGCATTTAATGTTTGCAATGCCATTTAATATCTCCATCAAAAGAGAACAGAAATTGAAGGAATTTTCTAAAACTTAAATATGAATCTAATTCATTGAAAAAACATTTCCTAAGGCCTATTTTTTAGGTAGAATGTTTTCAAATGCATTGTGAACGCATGTATGATATTATGCGTTGACGAATGGAAAATAATTATAAGACAAAAAAATAATTTCTGAGAATTTTTTTTTAAAAATTGGCAGTAGTCTTACAGATTTTTGTGATGACAAAAATTGAAATCAATTTTAAATTCTTCAAGCGGCTTGAAATAAAAATAAATTAAACGAAATGCAGATACATAGAAATTATAATAAATTTATATTATTCAGTATAATTAGGAAATTATATAAGTTTGAAAAATATCACTATTGTTAGTTCTTACTATACATTTCTAAGAACATGTGCCATGTAGAACACTTGTTTATCAAGAAACTTATTTAAAAAAGCAAAAAAAAAAAAAAAAAATAGTTTTCTATACATACGAGAGTGCTTCAAAAAGTACTCATGGTAGGAACATGAAATAAAGTAATAAGAATGGGAATCTGAGAAGATGCATCTCATTGTAGAATTATCCGAAAATCGTTTTTCCTTTTTCTAAAAATTGCACGGCTATGACGACCTTCACCACCCAAAATGTTGTAATCGTAATTCTTTATGCCGATAAGACCGTCTTCACCTTCTTTGAAGCAGATTAATCGGACATATCCTATTATTTTCATTGTTCCTTAGTGTTCGGTGCATTTGATGAATCCAGGCCACGAATTTAGAAAGTATGTGATGCAAAATGACGAAAACATCTCGACACTTCAGCAATCAAATTTTGACAAGGCAAATGGTAGCAAATCAAAATTAATATGTGAATCAGTGTCACATTAGTTTTGACATCGATCAGCAGATGGCAGGCTACAATAGAAAACCAATTCTAAAATTCAAAACCTAATTCAAAAATCAACTTCTATGCAGTTAATATTTGAATCACAATGGTATTTATATTTCAAATGCTCCACTTTTCATACATAAAATGTACTTAAAACGTACTAATATATATCGCAATGCCTGGAAATGAAAATAGCGTATTTATTAAATGTGCAAAAAAAGAGATCAATACATAATAAACGGGTATTTACGTTACAGTCACACAAATTCATATTAATAGTATAAGAAAATTCTGTATGAAAATTTGTGCAAAAATAGGAATTGGCTCTTTAATTTTACTCAAAAACACTCTTACAATCACATATTACTCCGTATCACAAAAACATAAAATAAATATCTTTCTCATTTTTCTGGCCCTGATTTTCAATCCCCTATTAAAGGAAACGGGACCCAAAATATTTCTCTAAAAAATTTCCTTTCCGAGTTTCTGATCGACTAAGAGATTAGATAAACATCAATACCTGCCACTCCCAAAACCTCTTCACAGAGCCCTTTGATGTATGCCAGTGAACCTCTCTCGATGTGGAAAACGTGTCATTGACGTTACAAATCAGCAAAGTTTTACGATATACTTTCCCCATTCCATCTTCAAGGAGGGAGATGGAGATGATTACCATATCTCACTGGCAAAGAATGAAGAGAGCCGTGCCGTATATTTTATTTTGACTTTTAGAGCCACACTCTCTATGGAAATGCCATGCTGTTACTTCTTTACACACGCACATGTTGCATTTTACGTTTTTTGAAGAAAAGAAAAAATAAAATTAAAAGTAGCAAAATGCATATGCCATTCATTGAACTTTATCATAACAAATGCACTCATATATGTATGTAAATGAATAGAGACAACAAAAAAGTAATAAATTGGTAAAAGTGTATACTTATAAGAAAAATTCACAGTGGAATTTGGACAAGATACATGGCTCAAATACGTATGCCTCAAAAATCTCAAAATCAGTGAGTACAATTCAATTGTTCTATGGAAATGCAAAGCTTATGCTTCATTAAGAGAATATAATATATATATATATATATATATATATATATATGTGTGTGTGTGTGTGTGTGTATTATTTGATTTAGTTTATGTATCTATCAATTACTTATTAAATGTTTTGCATGCATTATAGGTAATATTGATATTTCCCCTTAAATATCTGTTTATAATTTTAGTCATAGTATTTCTAAATTGAATCTTAATAAAATATAAATTGAATGAAAAAACATAATCGAATTTGAAAATCCTTTCTCAATAACTTTTAACCACAAATTCAAAATAAATGTACGTTTTTGGATACAATTCTGTTTATGATGCTAAAATTACATATTGTTTTTAATAATAATCAACATTTAAGGACATAAGCCAGACATTTAAATATAATGTTGAAGCATGTAACATTTACTGATTTTTTTAAGGATATTGTACATTAAAAAACATATTCAGCAAATACGTTTTAAAATATACAGTGCAATAAAGGCTCATTGTTGTAAAATGCATCTTAAATGAAAAAATGCGATAAAAATAATAATTTATTCAGAAGAATTTTTCTAAAGGCTTTTTTTCGCATATAGATATTAATATTGATTGAGAATTTCTTTTCTTTTTTTTGGAAGTAAATAAAATATTTCGTAAGTATAACAATTATCGTATTTCAAAAGTAAAAATAATAAGTATTTGTTTACTATCTTTATGGTGTTTTATTTATTTTTATTGAATATAAATTCTATGTCATGAAAAAATACATACTTTCTTCACATTTTTAATTTGATTAACTGATATTAAATGCAAGTAGGATAATATAACTGATGTGTGAAACAATAGTTTAGAAAAATTTTAAACATTTTATGGACCAACAATACCATATATTAAATATATTTTGCGTTTAAATAGCACAATTAGAACTACACTTTTAGTTTTAACGAGAATTGGGTCTAAAAATTATAAGGACAATTTTTTTTTTAAAAAATTATCTTCCTGAAATGCATTTTATATAAACCTAAATCCAGCTGAAATTGGGATACAACTACTAGTTAATATCTGTACAATGCATGGGAAGGGAGTTCAAAATGAAAGCTTTAAAAAACTAAATTTTTATCCAGAAGTGTATCGAATAGCGAAAGTAACGTTACAGAGTATTACATTTCTGAAATTAATTCCTTATATTTTCAATTCATATAGTGCACCTACAATCTGCTGACCAAGCTGTTTCATCAATCTGCCAGAAGGTCCAAACTGAAAATTCGAGAAACATTATATTTCAATTCCCTTATTCTGCCAATCTCAGAATAAATTCCCTTATCGTTCCACATCCAGCGAAATATGTTTTGTGTTCCGAACTAGGTCACTATCTTTATAAGTATTGTTTTTTCTATCCCACCCCATATTTTTAGTTATTTTTTTTTAATTCTACAGTGATAACGTATACTTTATAATAACGTTAAGTAGAAATGGATCCTTTCAAAAGTGATTTAATGTGAAATGGTAACAAAACAGTAAGCAAAAACATATTTCTTTCCAAAGAAAATGAGAGGTTCAGTGACGAAATTGGAACAAAGGAAAATAAGAACTATTACATCGAACTTATTTATTACAATTATTTTGCAGGTAGAAAATTGATATTTATCACATTTCTGTAAGAACATGAAACAAAATACATTTAAAGCTGACTTATAAATAGAATTACTAATTTTTACAAACTTTATGATCTTTTTATTCAGCTATAAATCCATAAGTTTTAAAAGTCTTCGAATTCAATTACGACTATTTTTAAAAATTTTATTTCAACATTTCAAACATACAATTCTAAAAGATTTATCGGAGTTTTGGAAAGAGAAAGATCAAAAAGTACTTCGATATACAATAATGGTTCAAACGGTACATGTATTTGTAGACAGATGACATCATTTAAATCAATTGTTATTACTATTAAGTTCTGAACAAATTCGAGATTGATTCATAAGCTAGTTTTGATTTGGTGGCCATTTGTGGCCAAATCAAAATATGATTATTGATATATTTAGTTGTTGACATCTTTTTGCATCGAGTTCTCGCCGTCGATGAGACCTGGATTCATCAACGTACACCAGTAACCATACAACAATCAAAACAATGGGTTGCATCCCGTGAATCTGCTCCAAAGAAGGCAAATATGATCTCATCAGCTCGAAAAGTTATGATGAAGAATTTTCGTTCTGCGAAAGGAGTTATGATCACGAATATGAATAACTGAGACACAGACAGCTGTCTTAAAAGTCATAATGCTTACAAAAAACAACAATTTTTGATGCTACGAGCGCAATTTCTTGGAACTTCTGTGGTCATATTGAACGCGATCTACGTATACTAATTAAATATGAGATCAACACATCAATAAAAATGTTACGAATTATAAATGAAACACGTTTGAAACGAAAATTTTGTAGGTTGTATAAGAAAAAACTAAATAAATTACTACTGGTACTTCATTTCTTCTGTTGCAGTATTTTTCTATTAATGAGTTATAAATTTATTCTCATAAGTCCTGATTTTAAATTACATTTTTAAATGCTATGGAAATATGACAACCCTATTCCAGATCACGTTAATGTATTTTAATATTAGTTTGAATTACATTTCTACTTTATGTCTAAAGAAAATTTTAATATAAGTAATTTAAAGTTTTGAAAATTTGGAATTGAAGTACTATTATTTACATAAACTTACGCTTAAATATTTAAATATTATATAGTTTTCTGTATAAAAATGGAGAATAACAAAAGAAAAATATTTATATACATGGAAAAGTACAAAATATGATAAAAATTAAGAATAAAATTTTAATATAAATGAGTTGATTGTTAATCAATGTATATGGATGCAATACTGTATTTCTAAATTTAAAAAATAACATTGCTAAAAGTATCCAAGAAAAAAACTCTGACAAAATGACAAATTATTTGCAAATTAATTAAAAGTGAACTTGACAGTGATTGTCACATTGTTTAATTTTTTTATTAATATTAATTATTCAATAAATTTTTGTCACATTATGTATCAGAGGTTTCATAAGCAAACATTCACAAAATAAACCTTACATCCAGTAAGAGTCATCATCATTTTAACTAAATTTGTTATAATTGTATGATAATTGCCCAAATCATTAATAATTTTTTTTTCTAAATTTAGAACTATTTTTCAAAATCTATGAAAAGAAGTTTATTTAATCTTTTCAACATGAGTTTTGTACTCATATTCATTTTCATAAGTTATATTTTCTATTTTAATTCAATTAAAATGAAACTACCAATTCAGTAAAGCATTACAGTACTGATGCCTAGTGTTTGTTACACATGATGAATTAAATGCAATGAAACATGTAATAACAGTGTTCCTTATAAACTGAAAGACATTGATATAAATTTAAGGACAGTAAATATTCATATTGATTATTTATTAAGAAACCTGATCATTTATTTCGTAGAGAAAATAAATTTCTGTAATAAAATGCTCTTTACATTAAATTTAACAAAACATTAAATTTAATATTTAACTCCATGTTTCTATGTACAATAAAAATGCATAACTTGTAGTTGATTTAAAAGCGATGACTTAAAATTCAGATTAAATACTAAGTTAAATTTAATATTCTGACTGTTTGATAATTAATAACTGATTTATAGACTGTTTGCGTCATATTATTAATTCAGAAATTAATGCATTAATACCAACATTTTTATCCGTCATTATTCAATGCTTAGTTACATACTACAAATCTTGAAGATATTTTAAACCTTCATTAAATAAATACATAAAAGTGAGCAGAAACCAAACAATATGCCATTAAATATGTTCCATTTCACAACGTGGCTCTCCAAATTAATAACAGATCCTGCTAATCCTAAAACAATTGAAAATATATATAAATTTTATTTATACATTTTCTTAACAACAAATTTTCATATTATAAGTTACATAATTAAAATTAGTAAGATTGTATAGGATTAACTTTTTAAAATTATTGATATGTGTAAAATAATAATTTCAAAAATAACACCAAAATAATCTTATAATTTTCATGCAGAATTTAATATATTCTTATATTTATTTAATTATTTAATGTTCACAAAGCGTAACGCTATGTAAAAGAATATAATCAAAATTTGGAGCAGTTTTTGCGAAAGAAAAAACGACTAATATTAATCTCATATCTATATGTATGTCAGTATAGTTTTTAAAAGAATCCTTATTTCAAATAATCAATTTTTCTTGTATAAGATATATTCAGTATTTTGTTTCCCCACACTGCATTACTCAATGGTTTTCTTATCATATATTTTATACACACACACACACACACAAATTCCATGAGTATACAATTTTTTTTTAAGTCTTCGAAAAAGTTAAGTTAATTTATACTTGACTTATAATCACATTATAGGCAAAAGGTAAATTTTAGTTTAATAGAACGTGTAGAGATATCATCACAAATATAAATAACTTTTTTTACTGTCCGATTGGTCGCATGCACCAATGAAAGTACATATTGCTATAGAGAAATATACTTCAAGTTATTTATAAGTTATCTTCTAAATAGTTCAAGTTATCTTTTACACATTATTAATAAATTTCATAACAGGTCAATTGAAAAGTCCCCGGCCTACCATACTAAAACACATTTTTTTGGCAAAATTAGTTTTTTTCATTCAACATAATGCCCTTCAAAGGTGATACACTGATTATAGCGACCCTCCAACTTTTCGACACCATTTTTGTAGTACGATTTGTCCTTTGCTTCAAAATAGGCCTCAGTTTTGGCGATCACCTCTTCATTCGACGAAAATTTCTTCCCAGCGAGCATTCTTTTGAGATCTGAGAACAGGAAATAGTCGCTGGGGGCCAGATCTGGAGAATACGGTGGATGAGGAAGCAATTCGAAGCCCAATTCATGGATTTTTGCCATTGTTTTCACTGACTTGGGACACGGTGCATTGTCCTGGGGAAGCAGCACTTTCTTTTTCTTCAAATGCTGCCTTTTTTCGGCGATTTCGTCCTTCAAACAGTCCAAAAACGCTATGTAATAGTCACTGTTGATGGTCCTTCCTTTTTCAAGGTAGTCAATGAAAATTATTCCATGCGCATCCCAAAATACAGACGCCATAACCTTGCCAGCCGACTGGTGCGTTTTCCCATGCTTTGGAGCGGGTTCATCGTGTGCAGTCCCCTCGAATGACTGTGGATTGGACTTCGGAGTGAAATGATGTAGCCATCTTTCATCCATTGTCACATATCGACGCAAAAACTCGGGTTTATTACGCTTGATCATCTTCAAACACTGCTCCGAATCATCGACTCGTCGTTGTTTTTGGTCAAAAGTGAGCTCGCGCGGCACACACATTGCACAGAGCTTTCTCATACCCAAATATTCGTGAATGATATGATGTACACGTTCAGTTGATATCTTTAGTGTCTGCTATTCCATTAAATTTCAATTTACGGTCATTCAAAATCATTTTGTGGATTTTTTTTAATTTTTATTTTCGTCGGTAACAACCTCTTTTGTTCATTTCACCACGTCTAAACTTAGCATACCAATCCTTGATGGTTGATTTTCCTAGGGCAGTGTCCGGAAACTCGGCATCAAGCCAAGTTTTTGCTTCAACTGTATTTTTTCCCTTCAAAAAGCAATATTTTATCAACACGTGAAATTCATTTTTATCCATTTTTTTCACAATAACAAAAGTTGCTTCCCTCAAAATCCTATAATTCACAAACTGATGATCCGACAGCTGTCAAATTTATACACGCATCTTTTGAGGGTTAGGGCTAACTAAAAAACATATGGATTTAATTCTAGTAGCGCCATCTATGTGTCAGGCCGGGGACCTTTCAATTGATCTGTTATATACCATTATATACATTTCTTCCATTATACAAGCGTAAGTATACTTAAATGTGAGTTTTCAAAACAAATTTAACAATGCACGGATACATTAACAGAGCAAAATAGATCTATTTGACACACTTCTCTCTCTTTATCTTAATTAAAATTACATTTACTTAAGAAAATATTGAGGATAATTTTTTCATTTAAAACTAATATTACGGGATTTCTTAAAAAAATTCTGAAATGTATTTTGAGTTTGACATCTGTTTATTTATTATAAATGAATGCGCATTAATTATTTTTCCTCACCTCGCCCCCACAATTCTAAAACTTTAAAGGAAGTACATGAAATTTCAATGTATATAAATTCGAATTTTAGAAACAGAAAAAAAAATTCGATTATATGGAGCATATGTATAAGAGGAATTTAAGCAAGCGCAAGCACATACAGACAAAATTGACGTTAAAACCTTTTTCTTCAACTCTTATGTTAAGATGACCGGACAAGTTGTCAGCACATTGACAATGCAAAGAACTACTGAAAAGCACTAGAATTGTTGAAGATTTAGAACATAAAATCGATGAAATATATTTTCCGAAAATTTGTACGCATCGTCGCTCCAGTTTTCAAGCTAGCTTCCGGGTCATTCCAATTGAGGAGAATGTGGATTCCGTTTGGTTTACATGTATAAGAATATCTATTTTACAAGCATTTTGTATTTAAATCATACAAAATACCAAGCTGTCGGAATAAATATTAGATGCATATTTTTCTTTTGACAGTTCTTAAGTACAAAGTTCGGGATTTTATTTAATATTTATTTATTTGTCGAATAGTTTTGATACTTTCTGGAATTTTATTGTTAAATGGAAATTTTATGGACATTTCTCCTTCAAAGCATGTTTGGATGAATATTGTCCAGAACCACTTTCATGTGCAGAGGAAACATATAACAATATTATTTTTAACAATAAGATTTCTGTTTACAAGTCAAAATTTTCTTAAATAATATCAATGATTTTACTAGATACTATATTATTTTTACTTACATCTGCAACTTAGTTAGGTGTAAAAAATATATATTTAACTCAAATGAAAATATCATATAATTTAAGACACACACATGTAAAAACGTTATAAACATAAATTACTTATCATTGTATATAAATATATATGTAAATTATTTCTCATATTCGCATTAACCGATGAAGGTAAATATTGCTTTATTAACATAGAATTTTTAGGCATGTTCCTATGTAAAATACGTAAAGTAGAGATTTTTAATCTATACATGAATTATATTACAACTTAATTATAATTTTATATGTGCATCCATTAACTCACGAATAAGAAATACGAATATTTAAAATGAGTTTATAAATATATTATCAAAACAGTAGAGCAAAACATTATATATTTGTTACTTATTTAAAATTATATTTATATTTAGGTAAAATATATAGACACATCTTCTCCTTTACTTTCATTTCCTTTCACTTTCTTTCAGAGGCAAACAAATTACTATCCAATTAAATAAAAGTTTTCTTAACGTAAGATTTCTTAAGTAAAGGAAATCCACAAGTTAATTTTCATACAAGATAAATATATATGTTTATTACCATAACAATGAATAGGACAATTAAACTAATTGTTATTTGATTTACATTAATTATTCATAAATCTAATTTTACAATCACAAATATTTAATATTATATCTGAAAGTCGGTTTTAGTAACTTATTCGTTTATGAAAACTATTGTTTATGATACAAATTATTATTCCATTCACTTACAATTTTTATAATCATTTATTGGTTATTGACCTTACTTTTTATTTGTCAATTTATTAAGAGTGGATGCAATAAAGCAAATGTGAGGTCTTATATAAATTTTATAAATTTGTATAAAAAATTGCTTTTAGTTGCTGTTTATCTGAATCTTTAAAAAGACAGAGGTTTTCGACTGAACGGTAGGAAAGTATTCGAAATTCTTCTATTTAATAGCTACGTTAGAAAGGATATATGATTAGTTAAAAAGATAAAATATGTATATTTTTAGTTATTTTCTTGTAAAACTGATTACGAATGGATAAATCTAATTTTTTTTAATATTAGTAAACGTTCTCAAAATCTGAAAAATTTGTCAATTAAAGGCCAGAAGGAAGTATATGAAACAGTAATTTCAAACATTTCCCCCAACGTATATCCAGTGTAGCAAAACGATCTGCTGATTAATAATGTAATGAACAATATTACCGATTTAATTCATAAAATTGCCTTATCCCGCAGGTGTATTAAAAATATTTATATCAATTAATATACGTCATTTAATAATAGCAAAAAAAATATTATATGCTTCTTGTTGGCTGTCGAAGCATTTCTAAGAGAAGAAAATACAAAAAAACATTTCAGAAAAATTCTATTTAACAGATCAGTATCCAATATTGGTTTATGGTTGTAGAGACTATCTACCCACCAAATGTTTATTTTATATAGCTATTTGCACATTTCGTCAAGAAATACGATTTTCAGGGTGGAAATGCTGGCTCTACCTACGTGAATGATAATAAAATTATTGGATTAGTTTAGTCTTGTAGGCTGATCAAAAGCTCGGACACGTGTTTTCTATTAATATTTAGTTTAAAAAAAGAAGACATTCATTTTTTTATGAGATTCAGCTTGAATATTTAGGGGAGAAGGAGTAGTTAGATCAAAACAACTTAAAAATGTTCTTGGAAAGGTATTTATGTCTTTCCTTACTTCAGTGATTCGTTTTCATCCCATCTGTACAAAATTAGTATCAAACTATGAAATTTAACTATGATGTAAATGAATTTATTAGTTAATTAAATTAACATGGATACATGTCTTAAAAAAGTATTTTTCCATTATGGACTCCGAATTCTTTCGCAAACACGACTTTTTAAGAAATAAGCGTAAAATTCTGCTTGAAAGTTTCGGAGTAATGGCGGCAAAAAATAGCATATGTTAAAAGAATGCCTTAAACAATTGACGTAAAAAAATCTTCTCTACAGTTTTCGCAACCTTTTACACAGAACGACAGAAAATTATCTTCCATTTCAAAAGTAATAAAAAAATTAGAAATTATATTATCATGAATAAAATGGATTATTAAATACAGTTGAATAAAACAGTGAGTGTTAATACACCAAAATGCTTATAAATTTGTACTCCTCCAGTCATAATATCTTTAATCGTAAAATTTCTACTAATACCTTCCATTAATTCGGAAAATATTCAGTTTAGAAATAATAAAATCTGTATCTCGGAGTTTAAAGGAGACGTATTCTAATATATAAACCTTTATTAGGGATCGAATTATCGCACAATTCTATGAAAGCGGGAAAGCATTACAAATAATTTTCGCAAAACTAATCTAAGATATGATCCTTTAAATATTTTTCGGAATACCTCTTGAATGAATGATTGGACTCGAAAATTTGGAACAACCAGCAAATTCTACAATTCTTTCCAGAACAGAAGAATTCATTTTTATAATTCAATGAAGTTTGTAAATGATATAATGATATATATATATATATCATTAATATTGATATCTATTTCGTTAAAACGCGATTAGAATTTGAAAATTGTTAAGGGTGTCCTATTTTTTGATGACTGTAAATCTAAAAAAGCTAAAGAAGAAATGTAACCATCTCATTTCTTTCTAACTCTTCTTTCCCATATCTTATTTAAGAAGGATGGACGAAAAATATATCCCATGACAATTTCCTTCTCCAGTTTTTTGGATGAAGTAATGTTTTAGATAAATATCCTCAACGTGCCACTCTTAGAAGAAAAAAAGAACCTGACTTCTACATTTTGAGATGTTTTTTTGCATTTGAACTCATCTTGATGTGTAGAAGCGTATCATTGCTGTTATATAAAACTGTACCTCTTATGAATATATTTCCCCTACTTCATCCTTAGAGGACTAAAATATATTTTCGATTTCGCTGTAGTAAGGAATGAAAAAGACTTAGTGGCAAATGTTTGATTGAAAGAGTTTCAGTGACTATCAAAATGTTGCTCTCTTTTTTTATATGATGTCTCTATTCTATGAAATAAAAAAAATATCAATCTATTTGAAATATCATATATCTTGGAATGATGGAAATTGTTCATCTATGTATAATATGAAGACACCTATTATAATAGCTATGCTATTGAAATTGAAGGTAATATAAACTATATACGCTATATTAAAATTTCGTTGCGTGTTTTTAAATAAAAATTATGTTTAAAATATTATGTAAATGAAAATGCATACTTCAATCATGTTTTTAAGCTTTAAGTAAAAATCTCTTGAAAAATAAAAATATAAAATTTGTCTTATTCTGAAACATTTCCCTAAGGTATTATTTTTTCATAATATTATATATGACCTCATTTTTCATTATCTTTCGTTCATATATTTTATATTAACTCAAACTTCTTAAAAATATTTTTTCATAGGCAATTGTTACATTTGAAATAATTATGAAATTCTACTTATTCGATTCATTGAAATTAAATATTTATCTGAATAACACAAAAAAAAGTTTTTCTATGTATCCTTCAATTAAAAAGCTTCTTTATGCATGCTCAAAAGAATTTAATTTCATATTTGCAACAGCACATCATGAATTCAAAAACTCCGGCAGATTTGAAAACATTATCGTGTTGTCATTGAATAACTAGATATTATAAAGAAATGTATTATAATTACCTTTTTAGAAAAGTTTGATATAGGAAAACCGATTTACTAAATAATTTTTGAAACCTGTAGTATATTAAATAACTACATTATAAAACGTAGAAAGTCTTATAAATACGTGAGTCGCAAATCTGTCAGACAGGATAATTTTTGAAATTATGATGATTCCAATCAGAAGACTTTTAATGCCAATATGTTATCAAAGTAGATATACTGGTAAGGAGAAAAAGAACAACAAATTAGATTTTATACATTTTTAATAAAAAAAATATGGGGATTACAGTTTTGTTTGATGAATTAGTGCTACAGGAAATAAAGTCACACACAACATATCAGCCAATTGCAACTGGAAAATATGCATACAAAACGCAAATTAAGCAACTATTAACTTCATAATTACAAATCGCCTCTCACATCCCATCAGAAGCAATCTGACGAAGATGACTAGGAAGCAATCAGAAGGCATTAATTTGACCTTTACCTCTACAGCATTCCCAAAAAAAGCGGGATTATGAGACCTGAAATGGAACCATGATCCTGACTTCTTTGTAAGATCGGATTAAGACTGTGATGAATTTATCCTAACCCCACAAGCGTCTTTTCTTAAGTTCCATTCATTCCGATTTGGTTTTAATGGATGGCAATGCATTTGACTCATGTTATTGAGCAGCTCCTGAAACGTGAAGCTTTCCACAGAATGGATTGCCCACCGTGCTCCCCTGATTTAGATTGCATCGAATATGTATGGAATACTTTAAAGAGACGCCTAGTACACGATCCTTCTCACCCGAAGTTACCAGACAATTGAAACAGATATTGCTAGAGAATTCGGAACTCTCGCTTCAAAAATTGTTATAACCTAGTGTCGAGTACAGACAACCGGTGCCACATAACCATTAATTACAGTCAGGGGATGTTACTAAAGCTCTTTGGATTATTGTTCTCCCTCTTGTCCAAAGAGATTTTTTGTATTAATGGTAGTCTATCAATAAAGCTTTTTTTTTCTACATCCCTGCAGCATCCTTCCTATTCATTTTTAGCTGCAGTTTATTCTTTGTCTTTTAAGTATTACTATGTACCTTTGTAGAATGAATTTCATATGTCTCAATTCATTTATGGGGGATTCAAGCAAATTTAAAATAAAAAAAAAAATGTTTGAGTTTTGTACACCAGTGTATAATCTGCTTCCTGATTAAAACATATCACAGTGTATTACTTTCACTTATCAATACTTTTATCTTTTAAATCTATTGTTAAGTTTATATATCTGCAGGCAGTCACAGTGTCTAATAGAATATATAGAAAGATATAGAGGCGTCGTATTTTGCAGTTCAACTTCACGGAACAGTCTGAAATTATTTTAAGTTTTCTTTCCACTTGAAATAAAAAGTGTTTTTTTTATTCTGAACTACGTAACTATCTTCAGAAATGGAAGACATACATTTATTTTTCTATTTGAATACTTAAGATCAATTTTCATTTCTGTTACTGTGATAATGTATTCTTTTTGGTGACAAAAATTGGAAACTGTCTCTTTCAAAAAGAAAAAAAAAATATTGTGAGATGTTACCACAAAAAAGGACAAAATCATATTTATCTCTGGAAAACAAAGATAATAAAGAAAAGGAGTCCTAAAATACGACAGAGTATTTAATGAGGCATGTTTCAGATGATGATTTCTTCGATCGATACTTTTTTAGTTCAAAACAAATAAGCATGAATTCGAAGGCTAAATGGAAATGTGAATTGAGATTCTAATCATTGTCAATTTTTTCAGATCTTTCTCTCTTGAATTATTAATACTACCTGCAAATAAAAAAATGGTTACAGGAAATTCAATTTAATATTTTTTGCATCTACGTTTCGCTTTGAGGAGTAAAATAAATTTACGCTGTAGAAATTGTCAATGGAAAAGAACATCAAAACTATTTTAACACGAAACACGATTGTAGAAAGTGTTTTTGGATGTCACGATAATATATCAATTTTATGTAAAAGTTATTATGTCTTATGACTTTCGACAGAAGTCATATTTTATGAAGTTCTAATATCAAATTTCTTTTACTATTTGCGATAGAGGAAGACATAAAGAATTTATAACTTTTCTTCTTAACTTTGACAGCATATACATAATTTTAACATTTTTTTTAAATGCGAAAACAAAGTATTATTCCATACATAAATGCTAATATATAAACAGAATGTTTTTGTAACAAAAATAGGTATTTAAATAGCAGAAGAGGTTGATAAAATTCCTTAAGTAATCCGTTTATCTGGATGGAAAGTATTAAAAGAAGGATGGCGTGCATTACACATTTTAGGAAACAAACGGCTTAATAACAGGTAAAAGAAAACTGGGAGAAAATGCTTGAAGGACATTCTGTATTTGGCTGGCTGCAATATGTGGATACCATAATAAAATGAATATTGTATTGCTATTAACAATCATTTATTTCTAAAATAATTTTTGTAATATAGATCATATTTAAACAATATAGAAGAGTGGTTGTTTCTGTATTTAACCTTTGCGACTATAAAAGACAGAATTATTGTTAATGTTCTAGAAGTACTATGATAGGTATTTACTATTCTGAACACAATATCCGCAGACACACCTATTCTCATAAAGGTTTGTCACATCTCTCTATATTTTTTCCACCTGGAAATTTTAGTAAAAATTAATTTGGCCACACCTCGTCAAAATTACGAGACGCAATATTTTATGCTTATTGGTTGTAGTTGATATAATAATTTGCATAATAACAATTTGTAATAATTCTCTCCAAATGTGAATGGAATCAACACTTACAATGATTAAATAACTAGTAATGGTGTGTTTTTGCTCTCTTAAAAACACACTTTGTAACGAAAAATTCTTACTTCAACCTCGAAGTTAATACGCCACAAAAATGACGGAAAAAGCTCAGCTGCATTTTGCAAAAAGCTCAAAAACTTCTCGAAAATCTCGGCAGCATTTTACATGGCCTAAATGTCGGAATGTGAAGAATATCACATAAAGAATTTTTTTTATTTAATTTTGTTTAATAAATCTATTGATATCATATTTGATGAATATCATTTAAAAAAATAAAGTTTACATTTCTCTTGCACGATAATCTTTACATTTTCGATCCTGTAAAACATTTACCATTAATGTTAGTTAGTTCATATCTTATATATTATAAGTTGAAAATGTAAAAATATTTTTATAATTGTTTATTAAACGTTAAAAAAGAGGAATAACAAAAATTAACAAGAAGTATATTTATCTAATAATTTTAAAAGGAATTTATCTTTCGTAAATAGAATTTCAGTTGCAGTTATTCTATAACAATTATTCAGATTTATGAAACTTTGCTCCCTGTACGATGCCAACAGTGGAGTACTTATCGATTATCTTCGATTAACTTTCAAGAAAAGGTCCAAGTATTGTGCAAGAGATTTATAGAGTTTAAACTAAGATCGGTATGCCTTTTATCAAATTTGTTTACAACTCTTATCTTGATAAAGTAAACAAAAGTACGAGTAATCCTCTCTAATTTAAAATAATGAAATATTACTAAATATAACTAAAACAGATAAAAAAAATCTATGCGTGTGTGTCTTCTTCGATCTCTCCATCTAAATTAAATTGTTTTCCTTTTTTGTGCAAAAAAACTACAAGATACAATTCGTCTCGGTTGGTACATATCTGCATAAACATCGAAAAATCCAACTAACACTCACTAGAAATAAAATATTGATAGGACAAAATAAAATTATATAAAATAACGAAATAAAAATGAATAACCATACAATCTATGCAAAATCATCAGTTTCGTATAATGACATACTTTTTCTGGTTTAACAATATCCAACTATACATGATTGCGAAAATAATTGATAGCGATAACACATATTGGACTTTAAAGCGTTTTTAATGAAACAATATCTAAAAATCCTTAATATGCTAAATTTATTGTTCCCAAATACAGTATAAATAATTACAATTGTATTAAACGTCCGTCTAGGTATTGAAAGAAATCAAATAGTTTCCTCATCCTTCACAAAACTGCAAAGTACAATATTTCTTTTTTCGGATTATATCTATCACCTATAATTTAATTACCGCATAAATTACTGTAAAGTGGGCAATTTTTTAAGAATTAATTCAATTCAAAAGTCACATCTTCGTTCCGCTGACTAAGCTGTGTCAGGATCCACCCAGAGGGTTCAAGCCGATAACTCGAGAGACGTTCTATTCCAATTCACCAAGTCAGCGAGTCCCAAAACGAATTCCCTTTCTCTCTCCCCTTTCTTCAAAATGTTTTTTGTTCGAAACTAGGTCGCTATCTTCGGGAGGAGATATTTCTTCTCCCTTTGCATCATTTTATTTTATTCCGATGCGATAACGTTTTCTTCTTGGAGTCAAAAAGTGGAAACAGTTTCTTTTAAAGAAGAATTATTGCGAGATGTCACCACCAGATAACGGTAAAATTGATATTTACTTTCAAACAAAAGAAACTTAATGAAGAATCTGGAACAATGGAAATGTGAAACCTATTGAATAAGAATTATCTTATTTATGAGTTCGCAGATCGTTATTTAATAAGTTCGTAGGAACAGCGAAAAGAATGCGACAAATTGGAAACTTTATTAGATTCCAATTTTCACAATTTTTCCTATTCCCTCTATTTAACTCATAATTATTGGTGTTTACTTTAATTTATGTCGTATTTTATTAATACAAGAGGTTTGATGGATTCTGTAAACTTGAAATAAGCTCAGGTTAACAAAGACAGTAAACTAAATACTATGTCCTACCTCAAAAACATCTAAGCTGGTACCTTAATTCTATAACTTAGACATTACATTACATGATGATCTTGATTCTAATTTTCTTTCAGGAATCCTGGTCACTTAAAAAACTTCAAGTACTGAATTTTTAATTTTGGTGCTAAAAATAAAGTTCGTTTTTCTTATTCCTTATATGTATTAATTACGAGAATCTAATTGATAGAACACTAGAGAATGTTAAATTTAAAAATTGTAAATAATCATGCCACCCCCCACCCCCCCATAAGGGAAAATATCTATATTTTCCTTCCTTCAAAATGTCGGTTTTAAGGATTTATTTTACATTTCTTCAAAATTTGACTTAGCCTATAGTATAGATATTTTTACAATATAAAATGACGTTTTTTAATGGGCAATGAGTGCAGTTTTTATTAAAATAAACTCTACAAAATGTTAGGTATTGCATAAAAATTAATAGAAATTAGAACCACAAAAAATTTAAGACATTAAAATTTTTATCGAATCTGAATTTTGATTATAATTCTGTTCAATGTATATAGTATTGAGTTTGTAAGTGTATTGCAAATTTTAAATGTAGGGGAAGTTACGAAAGAGAATGTACATGAAGCTAATATAATACAAATATAAATTATTTTCTTATACATAATTACCTGCGTGTATAAATATAATTATCTTTAAATAAACATATACATAAGTGTACAAATATCTCAATGATAAAATACGGCTTCCAGAGTTTTTAATTTTAAAAAAGTCAGGATTACTTAAACTTAGCATATAATAAGCTCATTTTTCCTTAATCGTATAAAGTACCTTA
>BMAW01065874.1:0-30747 GCA_019974015.1 Nephila pilipes
AAACTGCAAAATCCTCTTTGCATCTCTTAATGGTTCTCACTTATGTCTATGAAATAATTTTAAAAGACAGAGAGGAATTAAGAAAAAAAGTCAAAACTTAAATAAAGAATTTCTTTTTATTCAGATAACTCTTACATGATACTTTTATTTTTACTCAGTTGAAATAGGAAAAGAGAATTTTTAAATGACGTTAAATTATAAGAAGTTCTTTGAGCTGTAAAGCGTTTTCATGTTTGAATATTTTGTAATTATCTTCATCCATAAGAGCAAGGATAAATTAAAATTTTTCTGATCTCTACTACTTGGATTTTACACTTTTTAATTAATTTAAGGTATTTTAAATATTAAAAATAAACATTTGTCAATTTAAAATTTAACTAATCGAAAATTGTGTGACTACATACATTAAATAATTATTTTAAAAATATTTATATTTTTTCACTCTTCGAAAATAACTTAACTGCCAACTACTAGACAAGTTAATAGAAAAAGAATGTCCATTAATCAAAACCAGTATTTAATGTTCTAAAATAAAAGATAAATAATATACTTTCAATAAAAAAATTACTTATTTTAATTATAAGGAGGGTATACGTTATTCTTATATTTAATGGAACATTTCTTTTTAATTAAGAACATAATTATGATAAAAGGAAAATTCATATGTAATACATGTAAAAGTTTTATTTGAAAAAGAAACTTCAGTTTCTTAACTAATAACTTAATTGCTTTGAAGCGTCATTCTGAATATGTGAAGAATACATTAAACGTATGAATTTTCCATTATGTGTATTTAGTGTTTAATTGCAGGAGATTAATTTCTTAACGCACTTTTGTTTTCCTGAAATTTATAAATATAATAAATTAAGGGTTTCAAACATCGAACATTAAAAGAAAATATAACTACTCCTATTAAATTGATCGTTTGTTTAATCTCAAATTCATTCTCAAATAAATTTGAAAAAAATGTAAAAAATGAAATTGGCTTTGCTGATTTCATTTTAAGATGTGCAAACGCTTGATCTGATTTTGCGCTAAGTTCTCGAAAGAGTAGAGTTACACAAATTGAATATTGATTAACATAAAAAATGACAGTTTTGAGCCCCAGGCTTTAAGTAAGCAATTAAGATCAAGGATAGAAAATGCATTCTTCAAATTCCTCACGAATTTTTATTTTCACAAGCAAAACATTCTAAAGTATAAAAGCGTTTACAATTTTAACAATAAAAGGAATAAAAACAGATAATACTGCCTTAGAAATGAATTATTAAATTAAATAGTATTTAAATAGGAACACAGGACAAATTATTAATTTAGAGGCTAAAATTTTATTCGGAAATTTAAATAAAGGTTTACTATAAAATATTACATTTATTATATGTACATACATGCATATATATATATATATATATATATATTGTTTAGAAAGAATTACATTTTGTTTATATCCTACATTTTACGGCAAAGCTTGAAGGTACACGATGTTTTTTGTAAGTCAATTCAGAGCGTAAGCAAACTATCTGACGTGCATTTTGATCCTCGTACCAAATGGATATTCATAGTGAATACAAATCTGAAGTCGTTTCTATTATTTTCAGGAACAGATTTTCGCATTAGCTTTGTTCTGTGGAACAGATTTGGCAGGTCAATGTTGAGAATCTAGATCATAAATGATGCTTGTAGGATGATATTTTGTATGTAATGAAAGTGTCTTAAGCTTCTTCCATTACTGAAAGGTTTAAGCATTTTTGTTTTGTTTGGATATCTGAAATAATAATAATCTTCGCTATTAGTCACTAAACACACCAAAAGCGAGTGACACTATTTTGATTTCTATACCTGCAAACTACCATCTGTTACAATACCTGCGAACTATGTCATCTTCAGGGAAGATTGTCTTAGTTTCAGTAGATCGAACTTAATAAAGTCAAGGCTAGACCCTTAAATTCAAGAGAAAAAGAAATATAGCTTGACCTTACACAAGGATCCAGCTGACTTTATTGAGCATCTTGAGTGGTTATAAAGAAGACGTCTAAAGGTCTTGATCATTATGATTGCCAAAAAATCACATAATATACATATATATATATATATATATTTCAACAAAAAAGTACATTTTCGTAGTTTATTCATGAATTTCATTCGTATTTGTTCTTTTCCCTAAGTCCAAGTAGAAGATATGTAATCATTTTATCTCCACTAATTATGTATTTCTGTGATCAATTTTACGCCTTTACTTTTTTAACGAAAAGATAATTAAAATTATTAAGTTGTTCAATTGGAAATTGTAATAAGTTCAATTAATGAAACATTTAAAAACAAATCATATTTTCCTTGCTTTTTCAAAATAATACAATGGCAGAAGATGAATTTGCAAATCAAAGTAAGCATTTAATAAATTAACTAATTTTGAGCTTTACGAAAAATTATGAAAAGCACCCACCTAATTGTGAATTATGCAATGCTTATAGTTAAAATATGTTTTTTTTTTTAATTATTGACATCATTATGGTAGCAAAAGAAATCGAATGTAAAAAAAAAATATAAATTTTCCGTAAATCTAGAAACTGGAGTTAATAAGTAGTTATTATTTTAATTTGTGTTGTGCATTTCAAACTTCAGAGAAATTGGAATTACGATATTTGTAATGAAGTGTTTTTTAATAAGTTTAGAAGTGATATTTGATAATTATTTTTCCTTTAACCTCTTAAAAGTTAATTTAGTCTACTAAATTTGCTTGACTCTTAATAACCAACAACGTTGATTTCTGAAACTATTCTCAAGATAATGTTAAAGCCGGGATAATAATTTCGTTTGAATGTTTTGAAATCAATAGTAGGAATTATAAAAAATAGTAATTGACGATAAAATGCAGGAATAAGATAATTTTATGGAGTCTTAGAACTCTCATTTTTGCATGCGAAGAAGAC
Source organism: Nephila pilipes (assembly GCA_019974015.1). Taxonomy (NCBI): domain Eukaryota; kingdom Metazoa; phylum Arthropoda; class Arachnida; order Araneae; family Nephilidae; genus Nephila; species Nephila pilipes. The sequence continues at coordinate 2,931 of BMAW01065874.1, forward strand.
ATTATTATTCAAACCAATGCAACTTAACAATGAAAAAGAAAATGTCTGGAACGTTTATCATAAACTATTCACATATATTTTCGTACCTCCTCATATTTTCATATAATTTTGAGAAGCTCGTTAAAAGTTATAAAGACCAATAAATCGGTTTTTTTTTTTAAATTAAAAAAATCAATATTTTACTACGCGTAGCTTTCTAAAATGCAACATCAATAAAAATTTACAAAGTAATATTATCTAGTAGGAAGATGACTTTTTTTTAATTATTCATACGTTTCATGAAATTCAGAGAAACATTTTTTAAATACAACTATTAAAAAAATGTAAAGAGTTAACAAAAATACATTTAAAAAACATATAACAATTTTTTGTCACTAATTTGTTCAAAAATTGATGTATAAGTTATGAAAATTACTTTTTGAAAATATATATGAAAAAATTTCGAACTGATATGATAAATATATCCTAAGAAATCTTGCTTACAAGCTAAATTTGTTGTTCTAAAAAAAAATAATGTTTTGGGTCTTGTGAGATTTAAAAGAATCCTTCAATTCCTTGCTCCTTATCAGTAGAAACATGTACTTAGTCGGCACTTATACACTTAATTATATTATAATTGTTGATTTGTATGCCTAAAGCAAGCATCAAATTAATTTGACTGTAATTTCCATGGCTGTCTTTAAATGAATGCAGCGTTTTTGGTCATCATTGCACTCGATCTAATTAATTTTGGGAAATATTTCTTAACTAAGAAGTTCAATGATTCATTAGTGTTTGTGATTTACTTTCTCAGAATTTTGGCATTAATTTCAATTGTAATAAATGTTTAAATATATTGTAAATAAATTTAGAGAAAATGCCTTTGGTAAAATCTTCTTATTCTTAAATTCCTTACTTTCGTGTTCTTAAGCATAGAAACATATTTATTTCAACAGTTTCTGCCCTAAAGGCAGAATCAATATCTCGGTTATTTTGAGTCTGAGTTCATACAACTTCAGACAGCTTGTCTCTACTCGTTGAGATTTCGGGCATTGACGTGGTTAGCATTGTCATAATAGGTAGTCAATGCCTTATGAATCATTAGCTTTGATATACACATAATCGTGCAAAATGCTTGGTGAAAATAATCCTTGAACTACATATTTACTCTCCAAAACACACTGTCTGTTGATTTCTGGCATATTGCTTTTGTCGCCAATCAGTTCAGATGAATTGAATTTCTGCGGAACTCCACATTTTCCAAAACCTATTCGACATGTTGATAATAACCCTTTAGTAGATTTCTTACTCATTTTACTTCCCCTTTGCACACAGTGCAACGTATATAGTTTTCTAATTCTGAAAATTTTACATTACTTCGACAGCGCTTCATACGTTTGTTCTTTAACCTAGCTCAAAATTTCCAAACACCACTTGACTTCTAAATCATTTTGTATCGATATGCGAAGCTTTTTATAAGCACTTTTTGATTGGTTTTCTTTTTATTAGAATTAGGCATATTCCATCTTTATCCTGATTTTGACTTGGAACCAATTGCGACATGATGACCGAGGCCGGAATTTATAATTAATATATGGAAAATTTACCTTCTTTCCGATACCCGATAAAATAAGTGCCCGCCAGTGCTCTAATTCCTATCTTCAATTGCTTAATTAAGACACCTAGTCTAACGTATTATAACTAAAGAATTAAATACTATTTCTGGACTATTATCCACCAAAGTTGATAAAATTAGTCCTGATGATAAATTCACTCTTATAGATACTAAAAAGATGATATGTTCAATTTTGAACAATAGTTTTAGAATTCCCCTTAACAATATATATGAAATTCAATATCTACTCAGAAGTCATAACTGACCCAATAACACTCCCGTTTCTAACAATAACGTTAGATTGGAATCCAAAAAGAAATCAGTAATCCTAATATCTTAAGTTAATATTATATTTCAAAAATGAACCACAGTGATAATTCATTCCTATTAAAAAAAATACTTCCAACACACGATATAGTTTATACCGAACCTGACATCCTTCATACTAACACACCTAAAAATTTCCCCTTGTTCTCACCAAAATTAAAAGACTTGCCAAAAATACCTTTTCAGTGAACAATCTCATTGCTGAAAATCAATTGGAAAAATTAAAGGACCAATCTTAAGTTTTTGCTTGCTTCAATTGATTTCCATAGAGCCATTCAAAAAAAGATCGCCAATAATATATTTGAATAGCACTCATTTGATCTCCCTGGAGAAAAACATGTTAAATACGTTATTCTTAAACTTCCAAACGGCAAAGTGTCATCCAGAATTATTAATGAACTCAATAGGTTTGGTTATAAAATTAAAATATCTGCCACATCATGAAATATCGCAAGAGAAATCAAGATTTGCTTCTATTTTCATTCAACTACTTAAAAAACCCCTAAGACCCTGAAACGTTTTTCATTGCCCATCAAGGCTATCTTAAAATTAAAGTCTAATTCCTCTGCTAACGTGAAATTCCAAACTATTGATGCAAGTGTCAAAGTTTCTACATCCATTTGAAATACTGCACTTGATCCCAAGATATATCAAATGCTTATAAGTTAATCTCTCAAAGAATGTCCTTAACCCTCCGTTTCGTCCGGCCAAATGTTGTAACTTTGGTAACCTTAACACAGATAATTACACATATTGCCCCAAAAATTCCGTCCATTTCAACCCCCTCCTGCTCCTTTAAAAAATACTTGCGAAGAAAAGACCACGAAAGCTGCATAAACTGATAATGAAACTCTAGAGACCAAAGTACTACCTCCACCACCAATAACCCTTTTTTCAAATCCAAAAAATTGACACTTACAAAATTATGAAATCATTTTTAGTACCTTCCACCAAATTTGTAATATTTGGTCCAGTTTGGTCTTTCCCTACTTTTTTCTCCATCATTTCCAATCATCAAAATAACTATAAATGACATGATAACTAAAATTTACTGAACTTAAATATTTCATTTCCAAACATAATCCAGACAGCGATGGAAACTAGAAACGCATTTCAATCTTAACCCTGGACCCTCTCCGTATTCCAAAGTAGACAGTACCGTGCTGAGAGAATTATTGATCGCAGTTTTGATCACATTCCTGTAATTTTTTAAATTATCTTCAATGCAACCACTCTCATCGATAACATTATATAATTTCATTATATATCTTATCAAACCAATCCTCATACTCGGCTCATTTCACCCTCTGATATAGCTAAATTTATTAAAACTGTTGATGAATATAAAGTCCCCGGAGAGAATGATTTTCTTATAACATTGCTTTCAAATAATTTCATATTAATGTGCTTATCCATATCAATATATGCCTTCTCTACTCCTACTCTCCTTCCAAATGGGAGCACACTACAATTATCCTTTGTGCCAAATTAGGCCATACTTATTCCCTTCCTAAGTCTTAATGATTTATCAGTTTTCTTAACGCTAACTATAAAACCTTGATAACATTCTTCAAAAACTTAATCATAGTAATCTTAACAACATACTCATTGATTCACAAGTTTATTTTAGACATAGCACTGTTCATGAACCCATTCCTCTTGTTAACACCATCACTGAAGGCTATTATAATAAACAATTTAAGACTGATATCTGTCTTACCTAGTCGGATACCTTAAATTGTTCAAATACTTTTACATTTTTAGGAACGCGAATAAAAGTAGAGTCATGGCAGTTTTAGGTGACTACCAGAACGAAGTTATAGGAATGCGCTGAAATCACAATGTATTAGATAGGAAAATACATAAGCAGCAATGAAAAAATATGGCGAATTCTTTCATTTCACATACTTAATACTTTCGCTACCGGAGGGAGAAAAAAAGAAGTGCTTCTCTAGGCCTGTGGCATCTTACCGCGGAGTTTTACGCTATGCCCAGACGATTGTAGATATTAAGCTCAATTCGTGAAAAAAATTCATTTAAAATCGGCTATTTATTAAAATATTTTGATATTTACATATATTATTTAAAATGCATTAAAATTAATATATACAAAACAAAAGAAGATTTAATCGAAAATTGAATGTTTTATACAGAAAATTACATGAAGAATCATCCTTTTAATAAAATACAAAACATATTTGAGTATGTTACGTAAATTTCATGGTGTAATGATGTAACATTACATGGAATATATAGATATAAAAGATAAATCTTATTTTGCTTAATAGTACATTTATAAAACTAATTCAATGCATAGTGCAACGTCACATGTCTTACACACATATTTTGAAGCTTCACGCAAGATTTTGAGCAAAGGGCACGTCTTAGACCTTTTTTTTTTACTTTAATGTCTATGTACAGATTTGGAATATTTTCGCTTACATCACTGTCTTATTCATTCATTATTTCGAAAGTCTCAGTATCAGATAAATACTTTCTTTTCGTCATGACTATCGCTACAAATAAAAACCTACCCAATGAAACGAACAGCTATGAACATCTGCTACCAAAAGCCCTAACCCCATAAAGGGTCATAAATTCTCCTTCGAAATTCTAAGAAGCAAGAAAGAAAGAAAAAAATCAAACCGAAAGCAAGTACACCCTTTAAATCACGTCATTACATTTAAAGAGCCGCGCCGCATGTCTTGCTTTTAACAGTTACTCCCCCCTCCTTTCTGGTAGCCAGAAGTGAGATCCAAGCCCATATCACCAAGGTCAACACTCCACATAACCTATCTATATAGATTTCGCGGTATTGTAACTCAATATAGTAACATTAAAAAATCAAATAAAACGTTCTCATTGAGATTATCTCTATTGATACGCTGGGTCATAGAAGACACTCACGGAGCACATCACCCGTGATACACTGGTCTCGTCCTCGTCACTTGACTGTGGTTCAAAATTACGAGCTCCATCGCCAATAGCCCTCGAGTTGCTTCTAGTGCGACGTTAATATAAACTAAACTAAACTAATCTTCCTCTATTGCTTTGAAAAAAAAAAAGAGTTAGCTATAAAATTAGAGAATTACCTGTTTTAGGAGCTTTTATATGATATTCCTTGATTTTACGTATCAAGTATAGTTGTTTTATAAGATTGCATATGGATTTAGTTTCTTCATAAATGGAAAAATAGGATTGACAAATACGTTTAGTATTTAGAGAAAATTGAGATGAGTCATAACTTATAATTATCTTTCGTTCAAACAAACTATTTCTTTTCTAAAACTAAATTTCCATTTTATGATCATTTACATGCTGAGAAAAGCTTACATTTTGAGAAAATGTTGAATTAAACCAATGTAAGTATAAATGTATTTATGAACCATTATCAACAGCGATAATGATTCTAATTAAGGTTCCAATCATCACATCATGGAATGTCTTAGAAGTTCATTGCCATTTAACATGTGATAGTTTCTACTACTCCAATACTTAGTCTTGAATATAACCAGGAACTGGCATCAACTACATCGATATAAACACTAATGACGACTAGTTCATGACTATATTAATTTGTATAAAGCTGCTTCAAATTATTCTCAGTAGTCACGCAGTTCTTCATAGTTTGAATTTTCTATAAATCTTAGACTGTAATGAGATCAATACTAAATTTGAATTAAATTGTAATACACTCACATTATGTCTATTATGAAATATGAATAAGGTAGCCTAGTGTTCTTAGCATGAAAAACAAAGTTAGCATTGTTTCAGTGCAGTCATAGATACATGTTCTAACTTTTCTTGAGTCATATAACTAAATTGATGCATGATAACATTTTCTAATTCAAAGTTTCTCACGTTGGTGTATGGTTCAGTATAGGAAAGTGTAGTCATCTTCTAATAATGTTTTCTTCGTGTTTTTTGTCGTGATTGTTTGACCGTGTCTTGAAATTATGTGGCACATCGCCAATCATTCTTGTGTAGCTTCCGAATTGCTATTGAACTATCTATCAATTAATTTCTCAAATTGGCTCTCTGAAAATTGACATTTATCATAAATAACATTCCTTATTAAAAACAAATAGAGCTTCAATAATTATTCTAGTTCTATGTTTGAATACTTCACAGTAACTGCTCGTAATTTTTGAATAACATTAATTCATCTTAATTTTTAAGTGAATCGAATATATGTAATCTTGTAAAGTGCTGAAGTGATTCTTTTCAGAGAAGCCTTTCAACTTACCGTGTTGATAATGAGTGAATAGCGTTTAACAGAAAAGCTAAATATTTACTTCCTTTGACTGTGAATGTACTCGTAAATGCTTTCACCTATATCTATGGACGAAGTTTCAAGCCTTTATTTTAACATATACTATAATTTGTTGAGTAAGTAGTTCTTTCAAGAGATATTCATAGAAACGTTAAATATTTAGATCTGAAGTGAGGTACTTAGATACGCAAACTTAAAAGCAAGTACCATTCCGTAAGTATCTGAAAGAATCATTTGCTTTAAATGTTTTGCTTTGAAATTCGAATCAAATGTTATTAAAACTTTCAAAAGTCTTAGAAATTTCAAAGATATGTATGTTTAATACGCATTATAGAACTGAATAGCAATATTCAGAAGAGTAACTGACTTTCTTGTGTTTTTTTATTTAGAATTTATTTTTATATCCTAGTAAATTCGACTTCACTAACATTTGTCTAGAATAAAAACTGTACTGGCAAATAATATTATTTTACATAACATCATGTTTTAAGAGTTAATTACTGAATTCTTGCAATTATCATCTTTACAGTTAAGAAAATATAATAATCTCATACACTACTACTTGTTACAACATGTAACATAAGTTAAGATATTAAAAAATGAGAAGGGATTGATTGATTGATTGCTACAGATACTTCAGTAGGAATCAATCTTTAAAAATTGACGGATGGCTATTGTAGTCTTACTTTACAGTGGAGGAATATTTTCCAAAGTTGTATAGTTGTTCTGTTAGCATATCAAAACTATCAATCAATATAGAGATTTTTTAGAACACCTAAATTTTTAAGGTAAAACAATTTATCACGCAATATAACTTGCCCCCTTTTTTGCAATCTAACCATTTAATATCTATACATGCATTACCGAAATGATATAATTTTATTGTTCACGGATTCAGCGACAAATGAAACTGAGTAAGTATTAGAGTGAATGAAATTTTTGAAATAAAGCTATATTTTGAGTATTCCATGAAATGGTATGAAAGTGATTATCCATAAAGTATGAAATATGATTAACTTTTAAGAAAAATTCAGATAATACATGAGTTATACAAAAGGTGCCGTAAATCGCATGATGCGTAATCTCATGAGATAGGTTCTCTCTCGTTTCCGTTGAAAACTGTAGCATGTATCAATAGGAGAAGTGGCATTGTAAATCCAAATTAACAAGGATTGACATACTACTTTTACATATAAGATATTTCCAAAAATAAATGCATCATTCTAGCTAATCATTTAGTTTATATTTAACAAAACCACTACTTTTAAGGCCTGTGTTTTGAAGCTCCCTTGATGCTAATAAAAACAATTTTCACTAATACTGTATTAGACTTGCAGATTTTCATTCTCATTCACCATTCATGGGTTTACCCTTCAATAATCCATGCCACCATTAATTCTTAAAATTATTCTAATATGATTTAACAGTCCCTGATTTTAAAACATTGCCAACAATGCTGTAATATAAAACAATCGACAGCTCAATATGTCGAAGCTATAAGTACCAGTTCTATCAATGGTTCAATATATTTGACTAGGAATGAATTAGGGCATGAACTCCTCTATAGTTTGAAATATTTTTCGTCTAATGTTTTCCCTTAAATATTGCAGCATTTTCAAGTAGCATTTTATCTCTTACATACAAATGCTCCTAAATAATAAGTTAAATAAATTAATAGTTGTCACCTTCTTCTTTATAACTATTTTAAATATCTACAGTAAAAAACTATTGAAATCAGGATATAAATATATTAGACAATGTATGAGGTAGTTGAGTGTGCGCCTTCTAGAGAATGTCAAGCTAAATTCTCATTTAATATTATAATTTAAGCTCATTTCTACTATTTACGAAGTTATAGGTATATTGAATTCCGATATTTGGTATTTTTAATTTAATGAGATTCACATTTGAATATCTGTATGTTACTCTAATTACTATTGACGGACATAGTGAATCCCATTATTGCAGGGAACATTAAATCGGAATTGAACGATTTTTCAAAATAAAAAAAAATTGTGTTATCGGATATCAATTTCTTTTTTCCCTATGTTTATATCTTCATTTAATACAGATGTTTAAGTGTAATGCATTTTTTGTTCTTAATTCTTTAATGACTTTTTATCGTTAAATCATTTTCAACGTGGATCACTTCATTGATATTTTAAGTAAATGAAATAATGCATTCAATATTCAATCTGAACTAAAATAACTTTTTTTAAATACATTATAAAGTATTTGATTTATACGAGGAGTGGATATTAAATAACGAGACCATGCTATTACAGAAGAAGTACGCATGAGCGAAACACCAGCGACTGACAACTATTTAGTGCGAAGCCTTCTCTTTCGAATCCAGTACATATCGTTTTTGTAAACGAATCCGTACAGCCAATGCCTTCGTTCGCATTATAGTTATTTTATTTTTGTTTCGTTGAAAAAATGATAAGCGTAACAATAGAGCAACGAGTAATTGAGAAATTTATCATACAACGTAGAAAAACTATTAATGTAACTTACAATTTATTCAAAAATGTGTATAACAATGAATGTTTATCGCGTGCGGTGTGTTTTTTTGAGTGGATGAGGCCACCAACCACTTGGCGTTCGGAAACTAAATTTTCCCGATATTTCTTGATGCGATTTACAATTGTGCTTTGCTGCAGATACCAAATGTGTGAGTAAGCGAATCAGTGATTTAGGACCTGTTGAAGAGTTTCCTCGAGCTGCACACCCTTCCGGCAGCACTATTTGATCCCAAATGCCCCTTTCTTCACCCCATTGAGTGGTAAGAGATTGAAGTGAGCTTGATGAATAAAACGCCAATCGGCGAAGCATTTTCGAGATGGTCAAGAAGGCATTAAATATAATTCAAACCCAGATCGCCCATCCACATCAAAAGTGGAAGACAATATTGAAAAGAATCAGTCATGTGGTTCGATCGGACCATCAGGTAAACAGTACTCGTGAGATTGCTGAGTTAATCATAATTGACATAGAATTGACTTTTTACATAACAATTTTAACCAGCAAAAAGTGTGTGCCAAAATGGTACGTAAATTTCTCACTCTTAAGCAGTAAGAAATCAGAAAAAAAATGTTTGTTCTGACACTTTGAATGCCATTGAAAAGACCCTAGCATATTTCAAAGGATAATATCTTGAAACGGATCGTCTTTTTTTATATATCATGTAACGAAGTGCCAATCCAAGTACTGGAAGAGCCTATCTTCATGAAGAGCATCTTTTCGAATGCGCAAATCAAATTTCAAAGAAATGATGATTGCTTATTTTTTCAACATTTAAGAGATTTTGAACCTTTACTGGGTTCCTGAGGGCCAAAAATTAATCAACATTACTCTCCTGCTGTAAATTGGAATTCCGTTGATGAATTTCGCAAAGGGATAGTGAAAAAAATGACCCCAATTCTTGAAGGACAATTCCTTCCGCATTGTCTACATCCTACAAGTACAGCATCCCAGTGTTAGATCATCCGCCTTATTTGCCGGATCTAGAGCCATGTGACATCTATCTATTTCTTTAGGTGAAATCTGCAATAAAGGAAACAAAATTTGAGTGCATTGGCTCACTTCTTGAGGAGACTGACAGAAAAAGATTTTGTGCACAGTTTCGAACTTTGGAAGATACGCATGAATCGTAGTAGGGATAGAAGAGAGGTGTTTATTGAAGGTCGAAATAAGTAAACATGATGTCGTCAAAATATAATGTTTGACAGAAGCAATCTTGCTGTTTAATAGACATACCTTACATATATATATATATAAATCATAAATCTAATATATTCAATTACATACAGTATTTTAGATGATGTATGAAATATATTTAGATGAAATGATTCGAGATAAAAATCAACATTTTTAAAAACAACGTTTTCATATGGTGGCAAAGTTTATTAAAGAAAATTATTGAAATGTTAGTTAAAACTGGTCGCAAATATCTAAATATTGTACTGTTAGGTAAGTAAGAATGTTTCCCAAAAGTTCAAAGCTCTAGCTTGAGGGAAAGTTGGTAAAATTAATGATAGAAAATTTGATGACACACTGATATACACACAGACAGACACACACCAGGTGAAATACATAAAAACGTTAAAACTAACTAAAATTAATTAATCCATCCAGTAAATTAAATTATTGGAATGCAGTTTAACCCAATCACCCTTGGCGACAAGAATTATTTGGTGGTATTTTGCCAAATGTGGCTACCCTAATCCGTTTAACCGACTTAATGTTCAGCCAAAAAAAAAAAAAAAATTGCCATGTTTGGTGCCAATTTTTGAAATCGCGCCAAGTGATTGGGCTAAACTGCATTAGTAATGAAAATATTAGTTAACACATGTCGCAAATGTCTGAATAATGCATTTTTTGGCAAGTAAGATCTATTCATAAAGTTTCATAGCTCTACGTTGATGGGAAGTTGGTTAAATTAACTATCGAAAATTTGATGACACACACACCAAGTGAAATACATAAAAACGTTTTAAAATATCAAGATTCAAATAATTATGAAGCATTCTTTCAATACTTATCTATCCCTACGAACTGAAAAAAAATGAATCATTGATTTTATTAGACCAAATCTAGTGAAATCAGTAATAAATTCTGCTTTTTTACTGGGTGTTCATAGTTATGCTCCAAGTATTTTTCTTTATCATATCTATGACGAAAGCAATAGTTTTTTTTCTGAGTTTTTTTATCTTCACTTTCCAATTTCCTGCTTAACTTAGTTTATAAATCAAAACCAATTTTATATTTATTTTCATTTTATCCCTCAACATTTTACATGCATTTTTGTTTTCATCCGTAGATACATTGTTCAATTTTTCTTGGAATTTTTTTACATCATTGCTGTTACAGCTCTATTGTTTTTTAAATAGAAGATTCATGTAGTCTGTCTGTCCTTTGGGTTTTAAATGGTTAAAGTAAATTATTGTAGGGATATAAGCAATAAGTCAGATTAAATATTAAACTGTCTAAGTTTTTACTTGTTCAGTAGACACCAATGTGTTCTATCTTAAGGTTTTACCGATTAGAAGACGATATTTGTTATTTTCCTTTACTCGCAAAATTCCTCCGGTGCGAGATACAATAATACATTAAGATTCATTTTTCATAAATGTCCATAATTTAAAATTTAACGGGATACACTTGAGGGCTTACATGATACACAAATAAAAGTCTATTTGGGTTAAGTCTGGAGATCATGGTGGTCACGCAATCCACTCTTCTTGTTCGATACATCAAAGAATGAATGATCATTTCGAAAGGAAAAATCAGTCAGGATTGCAGTAAAATGTATAGTTGGTCTATTCAAATGGAAATTGAATTTTCAAATTTTGTAGGCGTTGCCTATCGTTCCACTATTTAAAGAAAAATGCTATAAATTTAGGTTTTTAAAAAATAAAACAAATAAAACTGTCTCGTCGAAAGTTGCACTAAGCTTTCACTTCTTGCAGCATATTTATGTATTTCACTTGGTGTGTGTTTGTCATCAAATTTTCGAGCGTTAATTTAACCAACTTCCCATCAAACTAGAGCTCTGAAACCTTGGGAATCGTTCTTAATCGCCTAAAAATAGAATATTTAGAGATTTGCGACATGTTTTAACTAATATTTCAATTTTTTTTTTAAAAATAAACTGAACCACCATATAAAAATGTTGTTTTTTTATCTCGAATTATTTATTGTATTGCTGATGTTTCATAAGGTTATATGGAGGTTCAGTACCCTATATAGCAACATTACATCCGATGCACTCGTACAGAAACTCTAAATATTTCCGCATCGCTGAATATGAAAATGATCTATTTTAAAAATCATTATCCTTCTCAAACCTATCCAGAATGTAACCAAGAACAGGAAAATATCTTAAACTTTGTCTTGCGGATAAAGTGTGCGTAACTCAGGAATCTTTTACTAAGTGAAATGTAGCTTCCTTTTTAACGCATTGTGAATAGTTGCTTCAGAAATGCTCAACTCTTTAGAACGCTTTAGATTTGTTTCTTTTTCAGGCTACAAAAGAAGCTCGTTCGCACAGCTTCATTGGACATTTATAGTCGTCTTGCATGGGATTGCTTAAATCGGCTGCTATAGCTTTGAATTGTTTGCTCCATTAGCGTATGTTTCATAATTAAGAGTGTATTACACAAGATACATTCGTGCCTAATGTGTGTAGCTGAAGACATTATGCTTCAATAACGTTATCATGTTAAATAGATTTTCACCGAAGCTACTAAAGATTATATGCTTGCTTATAAAGAGACTAATGATCGTCCAAGCGTTTACAGGGCTATTAAGGAAGCACAATAAAAGTCTACTAAACAATAACTTGAAACATTTCCCTTCAATCTAAAGCATAGTTCATTTCTTTACAATGTTACAATCCGAGAGAAACAATAAACATTTAAATTTCCACTAATAGATTACGAACGCACTGTATAGGGACAATTAATATAAAACTAATGAGAATGGAGTCCTGAGGGGACATACTATGAGGAACAAGTTGGGAATAATATATTTCTAAATTCGGCTATTCAAACTTTGTCTTCAGAATTCAAACCATTTAATAGGATCCAAAAGGATTCTCCTAATTTTAAAAGCTATTTCAATAGTAGCATAAGGTGTGGGGAGAGGTGATCATGTCAAGCTATGTGTGGCTGTTATGGCGATAGAGAATTCTTAAGACCTGATACTCTGTAATAATTTATATAACTCATTATTCTTTATAAAAGATCTGTAAATACATTTGGATAAGGAAATGGTAAGAAAAAAAAGATATTTTGAAACTGATGGCGTGTCATTGGTTATTATGAGTAGAAAAAAGTCTAAGTACTGAATGATGATTCTCTAAGGAGCACTTTCTGTCCCATTGTTCTCATTGTATCTGAAAATTCATTAGGAGTTTTGTAAAATTTATAGGTTTATTAGTTAACATTTACAGTTTGTTAGACTAAAATGTAAATGACAAGTTTCTTAGTGCTTGTCATTTTATAGTTTATTACTTAAGAACTATAAAATTTTATCGTTATAGTCTTTTTTTTTTTACTTTAGATAAATTTTATAAAATGTTATATTTGAACCGTCTCGTTATGTAAAAAAATAAAAATATTTTTCTGTACTTATTCTTAAACTTTAACAAGAAATTTACATCTTTTCATTTTAAATCTTCAAATTTTATCTTTTTATTAATATGATTAAGACATAAGATACCTCTGAATTGGTTTCATTACAAATACTTTTAAGTACAATTGGCTTAAATTGATATTTACTCAAATTAGGAAATAAGAAATATTTCTTTATATACAAAAAAATATTTCATAATGTTTGTATTGTATAGTAGTTATTTTCACATAAAATTAATCTTTTTTAATTCTCTTTTGACAAAACACTCAACATTTTATCTTCTTTCATCTTGTCATTTTTTAGTTCAAACCTGAGTTTAGTCCAAACCTGGTTTCTTTTTATTTTTAATTGTATGTTGATGTGAAATAGCATATATTCCCAAATAATAACAACTTCATTGTTTGCTATTAACAATTTTGCTATTAATATATTTTGCTATTCACCTAAATCATAAGAATCAGAAAACAAACGCGAATCCCTATTTTCCCATTTGCACGTGATCTCAACAGTAAACATTGGTGAACATTTTTTCATCGTTGTCTGCTCAATATTTATTCGGCTTTGTGCCATCAAAACTGTGTCAGAATGAAATGATATGGAACAATGAGGTAAACACTATGTGCCCCAATGTTTTGCTCAAATGGGGCGTATAAATGGTATGTTCCATTGCCTTTCAACGAAATTTTTATGCCAAGTTATACATTTCAGAAGGCTTAACTTAACAGTAAAAATACTGTTCTAAAAATTATTTCGAGTACGGTATATATTTTAAAGCATTATATGTGTTATGGGATAAGTTTGTTTTTGTGAAAGGTTTCTAAAGTCTTAAAATTTTAAGAAACATCAAAAGTGCAAATGCTGATTTTTTTTTATTTTCTAAATGAAGTAAAAAATATATGTTCATTTTTTTCAGGAAAAATCCTGTATTAATTTTTCATTTTCCATTCCTTGGTTAGGAATAACTTATTATCTTTAAATACTGATGGACCTTCTTTTTAATTTAATTTTTACTCCTATACCTATACCTGTATTTTATACCAAGTGTATGATGAATATATTACGTAAATTTTCCATGTTCTATGTGGAAACTATTTCCTTTACTTTATATCCATAAGTTTACAACGGTCGACTGACATATCTTACATAGAACAATATGATTAAATAATTTTGCAACACAATTTTTAAAAAATTTAATTCTCTAAATTTCCGTAACCATTTCTATGTATATTTATTGCTTATAAGGACATATATAACAAATATATAATAATAACATATTTTTTTATATTTATTGAATACTGGATACTAAGTGGTCAGAAATTTTTTGTCTCTCCAAATTAAGGGAGTTCAAATAACAAGTATGTAGACCTTCATATCAATATAAAATTTATATGTTACAACAAAGGAAAATAATATATTTACATAAATTTAACTGTACAATTTTCGTCCAACAAATGAATTATTAAAGAATTCTTTTTGTTTATTTAGTTGGAAAAATATATGATACGTCTTTGAATAGCGTATTCAGTACATCGTACATTAATTTTCTACAAATTTTATTTTCTTAGTACAGATGAAAATGATCAATGGAAAAGTGTACAGTTGTAAATAAAGTTGTTTATCCCAAAGGTAATGACATACATCTAATTACATGGTAGAATTTAAGAATCTGGGCATTTGTAAAAGTGTAGTGAATTGAATTAGAGATAGTGATATCTTAGTGAAATATAATTTGAAGGGAAGAGAAGAAAGCTAGGGATTAGCGTTGTTCTGATAGATGTAGATTAGAGTGAATTTTTGTAATTAATCGTTTATATTGAAAGAAGTTTATTGCCATTTCTGATTAGAGTAAAAAGTCAAACCTATTACTGTAGAGAAGACTTGAATTAGAATGAGTGATTTGGTAAGCTCAGACTATTATTTAGACATAACTAGGATTAAATGTGTTAACAGAGATTATAGAGAGAGTGTGTACATTTTCTTTGATTTAAGAGTACTTTGTATTTTCTTCCATTTTCAATGAAGCATGTTGTCCTTTTCTTACTTATCTTCAATTAGAGTTATGGAATTGTTGATTATTTAATAAGAATTTAAAATGACTTTATAGTTAAATAATCCAGGGTGCTCGTCAAAACCTAGATATTTTTTTTTGTATTTGAATGCAATAAAATTCATCCTAAGGAGTAAAATGAGGAGTAAAATGTATTGATGGATTCTTGGAATTCATATTTCTACTAATTTATGGAAACATTTTAAAAAATTTTATTGAAAAATACGACTGAAAATACAATAGAAAAAATCTAAAAGAAAATGTGTAATTTGCGGGTTAAATGCTATTCTTTCAAATGCATCTTATTACATTTGTATGAATACAATAGTATAAATTTTAGGAGGAATGTGAAAATCCCCTAGGATTAACACATTACCTTCACAAAAGAAAAATAGCTTGCAGAAGAGATTCATAAGTCAAATGTTTTCTTATGCTTTAGAATGATAATTTAATAAGTAGAAAATATGTGCAGAATAAAAAATTTATTTTTTGAGTGAGTAAATATATTTTTTTAAATCCTCTTTTATCTTTTGAACAGTTGAATTTCATTGACCTAATAGCCTGCTAACATTATGTTTTCGGTGTGTTATAAATCGTTAGATTTATAAAAATAAAACAATAAGAAGAATACTTCAAATCTTACATCCTCAGAGTAAAACATACATTCGAATAAGCCATTTGGAGTGAAAACGAGGTTACTTCATTTCATTTTATCATGAATGTTTTTGGTGCTCTCATTTATCGAGTTCTCTTGAAGCTTAAGATGCTAGCTAAATCTAAAAATAATACTTTCCGATAGAAAACCATTACGACTCTATTCTCTGTAGAACTGTTATCTTATCTCTCTATGAAGAAGACAATATAGTTAGTCTATTGATCTACATTAAATAATAATAACATTACATTAATATTATCTAACGATGTATGCTTATAAATCTCAGTTTCAATATTTTTCAACAATAGTGGCTATAAATATTGTGAGCTGTTCCTTATTTCTTTGATAAATTCGGATGATACGTTTTATTTCTCTAAGCTTTCATACTTAGTTAATTCATTTCTGTTATTTTATGACGATCTACTGAAATTCACAGAAAAATGCAATTATTTTTTATTTATAAGTTTAAATAATTCTTGCAATTATAAATAAAATGATAATTTCGAACATAAAATTGTTAAATGTATTATAATATTCTGATTACTGCGTTCTACAACAAAATTTAATTATTTTTTTACGACAGATCCTCATTCAATTATATAGAGAGAGTGACGTAAAATTATTATTAAGTAGTGAATAATTTACAAATTATTACCGTATTTAAATCAATATTCTAGAAAATGGAATAATTATTTTTATAGTTATTATTTAATAAATTGTTATTTACTACGCAATGTTACAGAAACATTTGGAACCAAGTAAAATATTAATTTATATATTTTAACAATAAAATGTTTTTAATAATTTCGAATCAAACAGGATACATAATATATGTAATAAATTACCTCAATTAGCATAATTATGACACATATTACATCAATTTACTGCAACTAATTTTAATAGTATTTGAAACTAATTTAGAGTAAAGTTTATCATTCAGCATATGGGAAAATTGATAATTAATATATTTATAGAAAACTTTAGTATTTGACGTTAGGTAAACTTGAGACTAATATTCGTTAAGCGAGTTTGAATGGATTTTGAAATTAATTTAGTCGAAACTTTACCATGATGTAAACATCAAACTGTCATTCGAACTACAAATTATAGCCATGGCAGTTTGAATTCAACGAGAACTTTGAAACCTGCAATCACGATACTAAAAGGTTAAAAGCAGTACCACATATGATTTGACAAACTAAAGTCTGGGAAGTGAAAGATAATACCTATTTGTATTAATGCCTTCATTTATGATTAATAATTGCATATATAGTAAATTAGTTCTCATTATGATATTAGACGCGTCTGGAGTAACGTACCTGTGAATAGACATTTACGAAAATGTACTATAGGTAATCACAGGCATGGGCAAATTAAGGATTGTGGAGCTTTAGTGTCTAGAAATTTCTCAGGTGTCTGATGAATTTTAAATATATATTTAAAGTGATCACTTTCGAGTGAAACGCTTGTGTGTAACTTCGATGAAATATAATGGGTATAATAGTTTGTAGTTTGACAGTTAATACACTCAACGTGCCTAAATGTGTTAACTTCCTATAGTGAAACAGGTAATTTTGCATATGCAATGTACAAAATTCTAAGATGGCTTATAAGAGTTGGTTAATTGGGTAATTTCCAACAGAAATTTCAAAATCAAATTATGATTTCAAAAGGTTTATACTAGATATTTTCTATTTTTTTTTAAAAATTTGTGTTCTTGAAAGTGTTGGTTCGTTATTTAGAATAATCTCTATTTGTTTCTTTTTCCTTAACACTCTAAGCCATCTCATATATATGCTCTCACTTTGACTTGACACACACTGACTTGACCTTTACCAAAAACGGCGTAGGCGACATTTTGCAACGATGTGAAATTTAGTTATCCAATATTAAAAATTCATAGTAACTGAATAAATTTTCATAGTTAAGCATACTTATTTCGGTTGAATGGTAACTGATAAGGAAACATTTTTTTTTTCTTCGTATACTAATCAAGAACAAAAAAAGCCAAAAATTAGTTTTAAGATATATTCCTTACGAAAATGTAGTATGCATTCTGAGATATCGTTATGTTGAAATTTATTAACATGCATTCTATACAGAAACCAATCATTGCATGTAATTAGTTTCGGTAATCCGATCGTGTATTTCAAGCACCGCAATAATCTATACCTGGATTCTAACTCGTTGTCAAAATTAATACTTACATGTTAGCTCATTTCTTTAAAAAATGCCTTAAGATATTTCCGTAAAACGTCGCTTGTTTTATCATTTATATTCTATTATAAGAAGATTAAAGTGTAACTTGATATTTTCTCATGACTTTTTTTTTTTTAGTTTTGATAACAATAATTATCCTAGATCTTTTATTAGTTCCATTCGATGTGAAGTCTCTTATAGGAATTTATAGATGCGATTATAAATTTGCAGTTAATATTTATCATTTTAAAACATTATGCATCATAATTTGTTGATAATTAGTATAGTGCTATTTCAATTTATACAAATTTTTATTTATTGAAAATTTTAAATTCTTTAAGAAATTTTTCTTTATATATATTGAAGAAATATATACATAACAATTGATTTAAATAAAAGAAGAAGAAAAATTCACATCACACAATATCATGATGCATCAAAAGACATAAAACAAATGCACATGTATTTTATCTTTGCATGCCTTGTAATTCGATGGAACTCCAAACTCCTTCACTCTAGGTTGATAACATTTTACATCTTTTTTTAGTTATTATAAAAGTTAAATTTGCTGCTATGATATTATTATTTACAGGAAGATTAAATTTACCTACCGTGTTCATGCGTGGCAAATTTCTCTTTCAAAAATTATTTTTTACTCTCCAATTTCATTTTTTTAAGAAATTTTTCTTGCTATCTCCTGTTATAAGACTGCATTCATTCTTCCATTTTGAATTTTACTTCTATCATTTGATTCATGATCCCAGTGAAAAGATGATATTGAAGATTTAACACTGACAAAGATTTTCCCAAGCAATATTTTCTTTTAATTATTAGTATACTTTATTTTACATCTTCTTGGGGAAATTGATGTTCCCCCCTTTTAAATAACTCCTTTTTCCCTATTAAGTAATTATACTCTCTTTTTAACTCTATTTTTTTCATTCAAAATAAAACTTTTATGCTGCGTACAAAGAGAAATTTATAACTTATTTATAATTTTCCGCTACGAATATCGAAGAGAACGTAGAAGAACGGTACTTGGAGTTAAATAGAGAATCATTGGAATAAATAAAAACCATGAAAGGTCAAGAAAAATTTAATTTGGCTATCTTACCCAAATTATTGAAATATTTAATACCTAACAAAAATATATTTATTTAATTTCCTTACCCGAACAATATCCTGGAATTTGTACAAATTATTATGCTTCAAAATATCGCATACTCTGATTGTTAAAGTATTTTCTTTTTTCTATTGCATGGGGATTTTTCATTTTACTTCATGTTACAACTGAATTGTTTACTTTTTTATCTAAACAATTGTAAATTGTTAAAGCATATTATTTTTTGATTATTCTTAATATCGATATTACTTACCACTCCCTGCTTGATAAAGAAAACAGCATGCTTCATAAGTATGTTATACAACAATATATGCTCGCCTGTACCATTTTACTTAATTAGCAGCACAGTGAAATGTCTTTAATGCGTCTATTGCTGTGATTACCCTTGTGCCAGAACCACAGGTGTTTGCATGTGTAATAGTGCATTGATGGATGGCTATAGTTAATCAAAATACTCGACAGTGCATTCACAAATGAATCATGCTTGTGTTTGCACCACCATGATAATCGAATTACAGATTAGACACATCGTGGACAGAGATTGCTAAATATTGTCTGTGCATTGACATACCGGTCCTACTCCTCGTATTAGGGCTTTGATTGGTATTCACTTCCTTCCTCTCAATCACTATCCCCAAGTATACTAGAAAATGACCAGGAAGTACTATATTTCTGACATTTTGGTGTCCTGGTCTTTCTTTATTTCCAGAGGTTGCCTGTGGTCACATTCCAAAAGGATTATGTTTAACTAAATGTGACACGCGAATTTCTTCATTCACTATTTTGTTTTGCTGCTTTATACTGTCATTACCACTAACATCTCTAGTTGATAAAAAGAACTTCCGCATATATTTCACGCCGCTACACTATACCAACTTTGGTAACGTGTAGAGACAGCATGAAATGCCATACCTTAACAAGACGTCGAAATCTTTCTTCATTAACTGACGATGCTTTTAAAAGCAGTAATTGTAAATCGTGGCTGCAAAATTTAACATCTTCCTCAACACAGAAGTCTGTATCATTAATCATGTCGCTTTGTACTGTAGTATCTATTTAATAAAATGGTATTAATATATCTTGAGTTTAGTGGTGGTGCATTTTGGATTGTCAGTAGGGAATAATACTTTTGGTTTTATGTCATATGTAATTTGTTATAAGGTCGAATTCGTATAAAAAATCTTTAACTGTTTCTTATTATTTTTTTATTTATTTATTTTTGCCAAAATAAAATAAAACTGACGTATTTTAGTTTAATGTATGATAAAAAGCAAAAATAAAAAAAATATATTTTTTTCTTCATGAGAATATGGTATCCATCCTTTCGAATAAATGAACTCTATTAAGAATCATATGATAATAAATGATTGAAATGAAGATAATTTACCTACCATTTTCTACACTAACAATATATTATAAACCCGCAAATTGTAAGGATTAATTATATTGTAATACAGTAAAATATGCTTAAAAATGTATAAAAAATTAAAATTATGCTTAAAATCCTTAAGATATTAGGCATTTTTTTCCATTTATACTTAATGTTTTTTTATCTAGATGTTAGTTTTTCTGTCTATTATTTAATATGTTTAATTTTTCATCTGATTCTGACATTATAAAATACGAGGGTGTTTCAGACATAAGTTTTGATACATAATAATTCCCATTCTTATCAAATATCACTAATATTCTTTCGTGATATTATATTCTAAATGACAAAACAATTTATCATAACAATATATCATTTTAAATTTTACAAGGTGAGATACCAAAACGTGTAAATATTGGGCTATAGATGCTTAAGTCCATAGAAGGCGTCACAGACAGTGCATTGAGTTCAGTCATTCAATTTTGAATAAAATTTGTGTGTGATTTGGTTAAATATGTCAGCAAATCTGTGAGGTGAACGATGATACAGTTATCAGTTATGGAATAATAAAAAGATTGCGTCAATTATCCAATTAATGCAGAACAGAAGTGCATGATGAAGCAAAATGTCTTTTTGTCAGAAGAAAATATTCATCCTTCGTATAGTCTGACCTGGACTTCAATATCACTTGTGTTTCCACTTGAAACGTAGGCATACAAAGCATTGTAGCTCAATACGATAAATACCTAAAGCTCCCGTCTGCAGGCAATTTTGATTTCGTGAGCGCAATGTTAATCCAATGAAAAGTCAATTACAACCCTCAAATATTTACTATTTTATCCATTTCAATGCAAAAAAAGGAATTCGTAAAGGCAAAAAATAGGGAAAGGTTCTATGGGATTACATTTCTCCCCTACCCCGATTTTTGAAAATAATTTAGAATATTTTAATGACCAGAAAACCTACAAACGAATCATCAAAATAGGGGTAAGAATATTTTTAAAAATCGGAATAAATATGTAATTCCGCAGAAACCTTTATTATTTAATTCTTTTTCGGGTGTACTTTTTTTGCTTTCAAATAAATAAAATGGTAAGGAATTGAGAGGGTGGTTGTAGAAATTCCATAGGATTCTCATAATGTTCAGGAAATCAAAATTGCTGGTAGACGGAAGAGTCAATGTGCTGGATGACCACGTTGTATAGTTGTATAAATATGTCAATCTGTGCAAAACATATATTTTTGATTAATATCTCTTTTTTTTCTACTTAACGAATAACACTCGTATGTTAAAACTCATAGTGTGTAAATTAGATTAGAAATAAATTGTGAATGACGCAACTTTACTCAACAAAATGTGAGTGACATAAGCTTTCATTCCTTTCGTTTTTCCCCTTTTATATTTTATCTTCCTCAAAGAGAGGTTTACTTTCGATGTTACATTCAAGTTATGAATTTTATATAAGTTTTGTTAAATTAAGAGAATTATAGTTAACTTAGCCCGATTTCTCTCTTAAAAAGAGAAGGTATTTGCTTAGAAATTAATGAAAATCTGTCTAGACTCTTCAAAGAAGTAAAAAAAAAAATTGCTATTTCACTAATTTCATGAAATTTGCTTCAAAAATGTTTTTTTTTTTTTCATTTGATACTTTTGAATATCATTTTAATTGTAAGATAAGTATTAGAAACATATATCAATTGCTAAAATTCTATAAAAAAGAAATAATAATGGTAATAAATCATGATATGCTTAGAAAATATTCAACTGATTCTGATACAGGCTGAAGTTTTGCAAGAGTTTCGAATAACAAATGAATAATTTTAACATATTTTATTTCTTTAATTTCCCATTTGAGTCCATTTTCAGCCCAATGACAATTGTCTATCTGCTATTTTGAAAAATAAAAATATTTCCTTATCATTAACAAATATTTTTTAATTAATTTCATTATTGATCTAATGTCTATTTTCTGTACTCTAAAATTCAAAAGCAAAATAAGTATTTGCAACACAGAGATTTCCTACTTCATAAAAAAACATAACATACATAACTTGCTTCCCAAATATATTCACATATCTCCGAAGGATCCTTGATATTACATTAGTTGAGTAGTTATGATAGCCAGTTCGCAGCAAGCATTTACTTCTACTGTGTGTCATGGTTATGATTCCTAATTCCCCTAACAACCCACCTTGTAGCTAGGAAGATTCATGATACATCTGCCGATACTCCTATTTCTCTCGTTGGTTTGGTGCGGGGTTTTAGTGTGGGGTGCCTTCCTCGTCTCTTGACAGGACGCAAAAGTACGAGGTTAGATGCTAATAATCCCCCCAAAATTTGCAATATTTTTTTGGAATAAAGCTCATAATAATTTTGTTGACGACGCAGATTATTATGTTGTAACTGCTACTAAAAATGGTGAGGAGATGAAAGACTTTAAAATTCCTAAGAGCAAATTATTTGACGACTTAGAAACCAAGGAGGTCAGACCCTAAAATACCAGCTTGTGAGTTGAATCCTACATACCCAAAATTTACTGAAACATTAAATACCTTTCAATCTAAGTGGCATAAATTTTAACTAACCTCAGCCAAATTCTTATTTATATAATTTTAAATTGAAATTTACCCACAATTGCATTAGTGGTACTTTTGGAGGTGATGACCTCTACGTATTACCATGTTCTCTATTTGAAGAAAATCATTCTGCCTCTGCATCTGAAACTGCCAGAAGATTATTCTTCATCTCTAACATTAAAATTTTCTCTATCCGTTCTAAATTAAAGTGATATGTTAGGGTTACATCTTTGATTCGTGATCTCAATCCCTTAGAGAACCTTTGACTACGTTCTGTAATATTTCAATGTCAATCCTACAAGTCCTTATTTTTAAGTAGTCACGTATTCTAAAGGTTTTTGATTGTGCACGTGTGTACGTTTGAAGAGCTTAATATGATTGTAACGAATATTTATTCTTGCTTTTGTTTAGGCTTAGGATGGCTTTATTAATGTCGCCCTAGAAGCATCAAGAGGGCTATTGGCAACGGAACTTATAATTTTGGACCTAGATCAAGTGACGCGGATGACACCTGAACAGGCATACCTCTCTCTTCACTTCCCCACCACAGAAAGGGTAGGACTTTCGGCTTTTACATGCAACACCCCCGGAGACATGGCAAGAATTTGATGGCATCAAGTCTCGAACCCACGATTCGAAGAAAACAGCAGGCTGTGGGTCAACGATCATAACCACTAGGCAATCGCACCTAGGAGAAGATATATTAATGAATCGTAAATTTGTAATAAATGTAGGTAAATTTGCATTATTAATATGTATGATGCCTATTATTTTGTAATAAAAGGATCTTTGATTAATCAATAAATGCTGATTCACGGGTGGTAGTTTCCAAGGTGGAAGGGGGAGTAACACTGTAAGACCGTTCGTCAAGTTTGGCCTATTTTATCTTTTGACCAATGTCCTAATGTTACTTCTAGTGTTCTAGTGTACTTTTTTAATAAATATTTTAATCTTGAAGGTTCCTCTAGAAGTAGACACTGACCAACGACTTCCTTTTTAACACTTTTCGGAATTTTGTTTCTTACCAGTATACAAGTTTCAACCACTTATAAATTTGAGTTCATTCAGCATTAAATTCTCACTTAGATTTTCTACTAGTTCACAGTTTTGAGTTATTTGATTATTTATGTTTTACATAAGACCATAGGACATTTTAATTTTGGTACATGTTCATAAAATAAAAAAAAGAACTGAATAAAATGGACTCTGTCATTCCTGATGAAACAGTTATGGACATAGCTTATTAATATCAGGAATCTTAAAACTGTGTATAGGTACCCTTTAAAACAAGACTGAATGTTCCATAATAGTAATGAAATATCATCATTATTCCCTGATTTTTAGTTAGCCCCAAGGTTAAGAAAGATATCCCATATGTGAATGCCTTCCAGAAATATAAATAACAATTAACATGTGTAAGTAGTTAGTATGAATGACTTGAAAATGATAGCATTTGTGCTCCGTCTACAATATGAATATACTAAATACTGTTGCTATATATGTCATTAAAACACAGCCGCTTGAGGCGTGCCTAGTTACAAAAAAAATGGTTTGGCCTTTATAAACATCTTTGTTGCTTCATACGAACATCTAGTGAAAACTAAAAGCACTTTTCTGCTTCCATTTCACATAACGCATGAATTTATGAAAGAATTTACGAAATCTGCTAAAAAAATAAACTCGCATTGGAATACTTATGACAAACATTTCGACGTCTAACTATAGAAACTAATACTCATATATACTCATATGTAACAGATGTATGCTGAATACGCATATGTAACGGAGTTTTGATCTTCAAGTCTCTCACTAGAATTTTTTTACATTGAATACATTACTTTATTTTGTTTTCTAAGTAGAGAATATTTTAAACATTTCATCTCAATTTAAATAACATACTTTACAGAAGTAAATTATATCCCTACAAATAAGTATCTATACATTTAAGAAGTTTCTGAAATTTCTGAAATGATTAAATTCACTGATCTTTATTAAATGTAAAGCAACAATGTATTCATTGATCTTTGTTAAATGTACGTTTGAAGTCAAATGTCTTAAAAACATTTTTGAAATAGAATTCTTTGTGTTATATAAAGTGTTTTATCATTATATGCATATATATGCATATTTTTTGAGTCCATTCTTTTTATCTGTTTTACCCATCAACAACTGTGTTCACAATGAACTCAGAAAATAGCTTTCCGAAATGTTTCACTACTTCTTATTTATCCTTTTATTTATTTGTTTAATTATATAACGTGTATAAGTCTAAAAAGTAATTTCCTTAAATTTAAAAAAAAAATTATCTTTAATATATCTTATAAGAATTCCAATCGTGTGAAATAATTCACGATAGGAATATTTGGTGCTTAGTAGTACTATCTATATAACAATAAATACCTTTTTGCTTACGTGAAAAGGTAGCAAAAAGTATTTAAGGTATATGATATTATTCAAAGTTAAAAAATCACCAATCGCGTCTCTCACTCGCCAAATCAAAAGTACAAGAGTAGAATACACCGTTTTTGGTGTCAGTTTGATTGTTTTAGATTGCTCGGGGTTTCTCTTTACGTCAATTTCTTAGAAAGAAAGAAAAATCTGGTGTATGGTAAAAAAAAAAAAACTTTAAAGTATCAGAAATATGTTCATGAAGATTCAAAAATTAAGATCTCATTATAAATCAAAAGTAGGAATGGATTTTTTTTGAAAGTAAATAATTTCATAATTGTAATATATAGAATAATGTGTCTTAAAATTGAGAGTTTCAAAGTAATAACTTGATTAAAAAATATTTTTAAGTGAATTACTACACAAAAATTTAAAACATTGATTTTTGTTCCATAACAAAAGAAAAAAAACATAACATATGGTATAACAATTTATTGCACCATAAGTATTTGAAGAAAAAATATTTACAAAAGTAACATTGAATCAAATTTAGATGTAACGTTTCAAAATGATATGAAAAGAATTTAAATGATAATGTTTGATTTCTAATTGTTAACTTATATTAAAAATAATGATTTGTTCTTTTCACAAATAATTATATAAAACAATATTTATAAATAATTACCTCCTGAAAATGAAGTAATGCAAAAAAAAAATCTTCTATTTTTTTTAAACTAAATTAGAACCAGTTTACAAATATTAGTACTTTGAAATATAAGTGTTGAATTAAGACTCTAAGAATTGTTATGCTTCAATTCAGATTTTTTAACGAAATCTGTTATTACTGTATGTGACAAAATTAAATTACAAATAAAAAAATAAGTAATCAAAAACGAATTTCATATTAATATGTATTTTTTTAATATTTTTTTTTTCCGTTAAAGACAAGAATTTGTTTTTAGCCTTGATAAAAAGTAGATGGACATGAAGAAAAAAGGACGCGGTGATAAGAAGCCAATAATAGGAAAATGATTGTTAGATAGAAAGGATGTGCAGGAAAATTTTAGATTGGTATTCATAAACACGGAGTTTCGAAACTCATGGGCAAAATTTAAGGCTTGATAGGAGACATCTAAACAAGCCATTTTCATCCCACTATACATAGGCGGAGTACAAGCGATGAAATGCTAGACGATGCTGTAATGGAAATCATAAAGCTTCATTCGCACCATTTTTCATTGTTAGATAGGATTTTGGGTACAGACTATTTCTGATTTTTGCACGTCTTCAAGCTTCTTGAAATCCAAGATAGAAAAGATGATATGTAAGAAAACTCGCACTTTATGCTTTCCATTACAGCTCCGTCGATCAGTTCACCGCTTCCTCGCCGTATATAAGTTAGGTAAAAACTGCTTGTTTAAATGTTTTCTATCACCCTATAAATTGTTGTCCAAAAATTTGGAAAGACCCTGTATTGCTGTTAAATAATAAAGTGATGTTTTATAAATAAATTTAAGCAAATTATAAATCATGAATTTTATAAATAAATTTAAGCAAATTATAAATCATTAATTTTATAAATTATTTAAGCAAATAAATAATAAAGTGATATTTTAAAATTGCAAGGGCTGTCTTAAATGGATTCAAAACTCGAATTTCATGATTTAACGGATTATATGCCTTGCGCGATCTCGCGACTATTACCACACATTTTCTGTTTTCTTACAGATTCACATTTTGCTGCATAATGTTCACATTAAAATATCATTAAAAAGGTGAATTGCTTCAAACTGAAACTGATCTGATCTAGTCAGATGATCCAAATAATTCTTCAGATTCACTTTCATTCATTGGAATGTCTGGATGCATATCCTAATCAGGTTAAATTATTTCAGTATAAGAATGTGTGCTCTTCGTTTGCAACATCATCCTCGCTGTCATCCATATAATAGCAGAAAAAGAACTGTTTTAATTGTTTGAAGCATCACTTCAGATTTTTTCTTTAACTACGCGTAATATATTACCAATTCATATTTTAAAATTCATTTAAAAAGTTTTATCTGATTAACCTATTCGAAAATACTTTTCTTCTGATCTCTTATATTAGATATGAATTTTGAATTGATTT
>BMAW01065874.1:41056-62637 GCA_019974015.1 Nephila pilipes
CTGCCATGCTCGTTGAACTGCCTTCACATTTTCATCACATCTGGCCATTTGTAGCACAATAAAGACGCGAACATCCGTCGAATATTTGTTCATGTTTACTAACGAGAATCACCCGCTAAAGAGCACCGCATACTGAAGGAACATCACATTTACAATTCCCCACTCACCGGAGCATGCGCACCAAGTTTGGCTTCACTCACGTGCACCTAGAGCCATCTATTGGACTTTGTTTCAAACATTACCCGCTGGGCCTCCCGGTATATATATATATATATATATATATATATAAGTTTTTCAAGTACTTAAACATAGAATAGAAGGTTGCTAGAGATTTTATATTGCTTAGAATTATTTTTATATTGCAATAAAATGAAATTTACAATGATTCTCAAAGTAAATCTCAATTTTTGGAACATGAACTAACGCAGCTAACTACGTTCGAGCTATATTACCAAAATAATAGTCCATTCCATAGATAAGGTGAATCCTATATTATTAGATTTACAAAATGTCAATATATTTATTTTCATTTGAATTATCTTGTTTTGCTAAAAGTCTTAATTATTGCATATGTCTGTATACAATGTTCTTTTGACAGTAAAAATGTACTTCATCAAAAATTTCCTTGCGTGTCTTTTTCTATATTTGAAACCCCAAAAAGTCATAAAATATGCATTTACAAGCAAAATTTACTTTGATTTTAATATTCTTTTTTGAAGGTAAATTGTTACTTTAACAGATTCTCTGGTTAACATATTTTTAAAAACTTTAAGACAAAATACATTTTTTTATGAAGTAATAAAACTCAACACACTGCTGTGTATCTCCATTAGTTCTAAGAATTTGTTTTTCTTCCTATCGTGCTATTCCTCCTTTTTTTACGTTAGAAATCTTCTTATCACATTCCACTTATGTTCACCAAAACCGTAAAATTTAAGCTCTAAAAATCCTCTTTTAGAAATTTAGTGAAAAAAACATTTTTATAAATATAGTAAGAAACATTTGCTGGACACGCTATAATAATATGAAAGAAACTTAACGTAGAGATATGATTGCGAACGCTCAGATAATTTTCTTCGAAGACGAGATATACCTATGGTAGTGATAAATATGTTCAGATTGTAAAACATCAACTAAAAAAGAAGTTATCTTAAATATAATGAAATGTCTCAATAGTAAGAAAACATTTATTTTGACTTTTTACAAATGTTGTAAATTTTTAAGTAAACTATCATATTTTATTAAAATAATTCATGGATATAAATATGAATTTCATCAACGATTAATTTGTTTCTTTAAAAACGAATCGGACAAAGAAGAGGGAACTACGAACAATATGAAGATAGAAAGAGTAATCAGTAAATGAGCAGGAAAACAGAGTGTCTTAGAAAAATCTATACATTTCTCAAATCAGATTAAACGATGTTATTGAATTAGTGAGAAGTATGAAAATTTTCATTAATGATCTAAAAACCCAGATAAAATAAAAATATTTTTAGCAACAAGTTCTTATTGTTAAGAATTCGAGGAAATGCTCTTTCCTTGCTATTGATTCTGAAAGCAGATATTATAAATAAATTTAAAGCATTTGGACTATTAAAAAAAAGTATACATTACATACATAAAACTCTGAAATAATAAACATACACGTAAAATTATGTAACCAAGTTATTTTGTTTCTTTTAAGTTCTAAAAATAATGTATTTTTAATCTGAAAAGATTTGTTATCTGATGTCACTTTATCTAAATATGGCTGTATTAGCCCAATAGTCATAATCGCAAACACAAGGCTGGAGTCACGTGTCGTGGGATTCAGCCATTATCCTACCTAAACACCCACCATGTATCGGGGCTAATGCACCTTAAATCTCAAGGTCTTAAGTCCTCCCATTTGTTTGGTGGGGACACATATATAAGTATACACACACATATATATGTGTGAACGTGTGTATGTATGTTGTATATATTACTATAGTTTAATTTTAATTGTTATGTTAATTTACTATAGTTTAAAATAGCTTAATTTCTCTTTTTATTTTCTTCTTTTTATCTTTGGAACTATTGTTTTGCTTTGAGGTTAACTTGATATTGTTTCCTGTCTTTCTTTTTTTGAGTTTTATACCCTTTTGCTTTTCGACGTCATTTGATGATTTACGGTTTTGGATCTGCAATACTAGTAAAATCACTCATTTCTCTGTCCCTAGTCTCGGACAACTTAGAGAAATAATACCTCAATTTTTGTTATTGAATTTCTAAATTATTTTCTTTTAAGATACAATGTATAGATTTTGTGTTTAAACTTCTGTATATTGTACTTTGTAGATTCTTAAATTACTAGTTTTTACTTTATTTTTAATTATTTGCATATTTGATATGTATTCCTTAATAATGATTTTTATTTAAATTTTGAATCATAATTCTAAAATAATTATGATGTATTATTTCATGTATAGTCTTCAATATTATATTTTGTACACTTTAATGAGAGAGATTTTTTCGTTACATATTTGCATGTTTTATATTATAAAAAAAATCAGATGATCTAAAGTTAATTATATCATTTTCTAATTCTGCTTTTATATTACTATACATTTTTATTTTTGCAATATTTACAATTTAATAGTTTGAAAATGTATTGAATTTTATTTTATTATATATGATTAAAAACACATTCCACGCATATATATACATGTTACACTGTTATGGTTCTATTGTTACATTTTAAAATATAAATATTATTTACCTGAATTACTTTCTTACATTAATATGTAGTGACATTAAGTATCTAATTCATTGTTTCACTTTGTAGCAAAAGTTCTATAAACGAAAAATAATGTTCACGTATTTCATTGTACATCTTTTGTTCAAAATGACACGGATCATTAAATTTAGGTTTTACTTAGAATGGTAAATCATTCTCTTTGAGAATAAAACAGGATCTTTTTGTGGGGAATGTAGCTTAGTCATAACTATAAATTACAGGATTCTCATTTCGAAATCTATGTACATGCAGAAATTTTTTTTTTGCTAATTTATGAAACTTGTGTGTAATTTATAAAGAATTACAAAACAATTTTTAATAAAAGAATTTTGACTCCAATGAATATGAAGAATAAATGTTCATTTTTTAAGAAAGTACCCATCTTAGGGAGAAATAAATGTATACAAAAATATTCGAATAAATTGCTTAAAGAAAATGAAATATTTTTTGAATAATGTTCCCAATAATACTTCTTAAGAATTAATGGTATCTGAAACATTTCATTGAGTTAAAACAGTCATCATAATATTAAGTATAAAAATAAATCAGTTTGTCAACAATCCATTTGATATAATATATATTTTAAAGCAATTTCATGAATTATTTTTTCTAATTTTAGGAGAGCTGATGCTTTATTTATATATACATATAAATTCTAAATTATTCTTGAATTTTTCTCAATAATTTATCGAAATGAATGTTTCTCATTTTATAATGAAATTAACGAATCAACTGAAATAATCAATTTTTTTATTTTTATTTTACATTTAATTAAGTAACACACAAAATAAAGTTATTTAAAAATTGCATTTTGAATATTACTTAGAATATTACAAAATGTTTTATCATTCCAAAGTGCTTTTAAATATGAATTAAAAGTATTTAACCTAAAATCCATTTTTTCAAACATTTTTGAAAACTTATATTATAATATATCAAGAAGTAACTTGTCATAAAAGCATAATTTTTATGAAAGGCTATTTTTAAAACAATTCTTAAGACTTAGCTGCTTAACTTTCAAATAAAAATATTCTGTTGATGGATTTAGATCAACGTTTTCTGTTATCAACCAATAATTAAACTTGAATACTGTAAAAAGGATAATATTATGAATACCATGGTAACTATTTTTATATAATATATTATATGATGTATTTAATTTGTAATTAACTAAAATTGTCTAAAATAAGTTTTAATAGTAATGATAAACTTTTTTTCATCTTTTTTATGTTAATATAGCGCATTTTATTACATTTTAAGTATCCATTATTGGAAGAGGCATTAATAATATATTGTTCTCTTAAATACTTGTTAATAAATATAGTTCCCATACTATAATATTTATTTCAAAATGTGGGTAAACCTATACAATAAATGCGAATAGTTTTCAATAGCTATTTTAAAAATGTTTTATCAAAAAAAAATTAAACAGCATAAATATAAGAACATTAATTATATAATTAACAATAATTTTCTATCCCAAAATGAAAATGAAAGCATTTAGTTAAAATGCTTGAGTCATTAAGAAATCATTCACAGATTTAAGGCAGCATTAAGGATATTTAAGTCTCCATTTTGTAAAACATATACTTCCCACAAAATTATTCTAGATTGTTTTTTATGTGGAATGAAATTTATATCACAGAGACGTAAAATTTGTTTCTTGAGGATATAAAATAATTTGTATCTCACGAACAAATACAATTTTAAAAGCCAAAAATACATGTTCTGAGTTAGTATTACTTAGAATGTGATTTTTATACTCTTTCGAAGCACTACAACGCTGCATTAATCTAACGCAAAATTCATTATTATTATAACTATCATTCATTATAAGGAGACAAATTCAACAAGACTCTTTGATAAAAAGACAGAAGAGATTTAATTCTTAAGTAACATATTTCACATAATTTTGACATTTCTTAGCAATGAGGTACAGATACTCTTCTTGAATTTCAAATTAAAATTAAAATGATTTGAATATATATATATAAGGAAGGATTTAGATAACGCAGCTAAAATATTTGAAAAACTTATTACAGTTATTTTTCATACAAGAAAAAATAATATTTAATTCTTCGCCTGAATTATAAAATATTGTTTATTGTAGAGAAATATAAATATATATTCTGAATTGTTACCACTCATATAACATATAAGTGTTCTTATCTTTGCAGAATATTCTTACTAAGGACAGATCTGTTCCATTTTGCCATTGTTTGAATACATTTAATTGTTTCCTACTTATTAATTATAAGTAAATCACAATAGAGCCTATAATGCTTATCTTCAATGAACGTTTTTGAATTAATTTGTGCAAATATTATTGCTCGCATTCCTAAGTAAAATATCATATTCATTCTTATTTGCTTAAAATATATCATTTTATTTTTTTATATTTTTCGGGCTCAATTCAAGGAAGAAGCAAGTTACATTCTATAATGAAAAAGTTATGAATTCTAATTTATTCAAAAAAACATTATGTACTTGTAAGATACAACGAATTTATCTAACTTTTGATCTCGATTAAATTCTGAGATATGCTTACACATGAAAAATACATTGCAATGCTCCTTCAAAATGACACGATTATTGCTCAAAAATGTTAAGCGTATGGTAGAAAAATATAAAATAGATGAGGCATAATCTAAATTCTGGTAAATATTTTATTATTATTAACCGATATTTATGAAATATTTTATTTTTAAACATATTTTTTACATAAGATGAAAAACCGCATCGTTATATAAAATTTAATATAACGAGATCAGCTATTATTTCATATTAATGCCAACTTTTATTTTATAACAACGATGAATCAAAAAAACTTAAATAACTAAAATCATTCGAAATTTGTGCCTTGTTCTTTTAAGTTTAACAAATTTTGCTCACATATAAAGAAAAGAATTCAGTTATCTAAAAGTGATTACAACACATTGTTTATAAGCCATACGACTTGTTAAGGATAGAGTTTTACGTTAGAGTTACGTTTCTAGTTCATATTTATGAATACATAAAAGGCTAATGGGATTTATCTGTATATTTAATACATTAATGATATGCAAATTTAAAAAAGGAGGAATTTAATTAATTCAGTGGTGAGTCAAAATGAAACATTCTATTGAAGGTCATATTTAATAGCAGTGAGTTATATTGATTTTAAACATTTTATTAACATTTATTTTTCGCTTTATCATTTTTTTTTCTAAAACTTTCTTTGTTTATAATTTTATAACTAAAATAATAGCTTTGATGATGAATGACACTTAAATTTTCCTTTACAGCTAAATTCAGGGTAGACACCAAAAGAAAGAGAGAATAATTTTTTTAATGAAGAAAGAACGAATTTCTTTAAATTTCTTTCATTCAAATAATGACATATCGCTCATTGTTAATTGAATCTTGTAGTATTGAAATAAATAGTTTTGTGAGAAGAAAGAAATTACGAAACATGTTAAATGATCAATATAAGGTTTTAAATTTTTTTCACTTTTAAGGACAGAAATAAAAGCTATGTTCTATTCCTGTATGACATGCTTTCTTACTAGAAACTATATTTCTTACCATTAGCAATTTATTTCGCTTGTATGTGCGGCTTTCTATAATTCACATTAGTTCTGGAACATCCCAGGTATCACGCCACTTCTTATTCTCTCATTAAATACCTGACTAAAGTTTAAATAAGTAACAGCACGCGCATGTTTCGTCAGAAGTTGCTACGCCTCCGCATTGTGTATGTAATATCTTCTCTGGCCCAACTATTTGATATTTTGAATTCAAATGGTGTTCTATTTTGTATTTTTTATAGAAAGTACACTTTGTATGAAACCCCGAAGTTTTTTTTTTTTTTTTTTTTTTTTTTTTTTTGTTTGTTAGTTTGTTGGTTTGCTGGAAAAGGGAGATTTTTTTTGTTTGGCACTGAATTTCTTGTTAGTGCTTAATGTGTGTTACGCACGGACTTTGCTTTTGTGTACGTGACCATAAAATTATTCATCAACGTAAATAAGGAAATATTCTTTATTCAGTTATTCTTCATTCATCGTCATCCATTCAAAACGACAGTTTAAAGGTAACATTCCAGAAGTGAATTGTGAATTCTTAAAACATGAATATACTTGTGTAATATAAATTGGATAATATATATTTTGGGACTTCTTAAAAAAATATAGTATAATAGGAATACATTCTTTCTTTACTTTTTTCTTTTCTAAAACTATTATTTCTTATTTAACATTATAATAAGTGATGAATTACCTAAATGTAATTTATTTACATTAGAATATAATTATTTAAAATTCTTTATTATGCTCATGTATTCGATTATTAATAAAACAAATTTAGAAGTAGATGAAAATAAATATATGCATTAGCATTTATACATTCGTATGCAAAGATGATATTTAGCTTCAAAACTTCGGAGTTTTATTTAAATTGTTCATGTTAGCTAAAAAGAAACTTTTCAAAACATTTTATTTGAATTTCATTTTCTCAGCGTAGAAATGTGTTGCAACTAATTATTAGGTAATAAAATATATGAATGCGATGAATCCGAATTATTACTATCATTTTTTTTAATTTTATTTTTAACACCATACACAAATAAATCCAATACAATTTCTTGCGATGAAAATACTTCTATTTTTTTTTCTTAGAATCTCGCGTCCTTTTTGTTGGTTCACCTTACCAAGAAATCGGGATCAATCTGCAATAAATCTGGAGAAACCTATTTCGGTCTGGATTTTAAAACTATCATCACTTTCTTTTTATATCTATCTTTCTTTGATAGTCATGTATACAGGTATATGTTTTCATAATGGGTAACAACGTA
Source organism: Nephila pilipes (assembly GCA_019974015.1). Taxonomy (NCBI): domain Eukaryota; kingdom Metazoa; phylum Arthropoda; class Arachnida; order Araneae; family Nephilidae; genus Nephila; species Nephila pilipes. Next base: position 48,646 of record BMAW01065874.1, read on the forward strand.
ATTAATTTAATCGAAGAAGAACATTAAGCAAAATTGGAAATGACCTCCAGGACTTATTATAAATCGACATTAAAGTAATTAAGCACTTCAGATTAATTTAATAATCCCAGGGATATAGAAAATGTTTCATGGTTATTACATTTCTTATTTCAGGTGTTGATATAAATATTACATCAGTTCAACTAGTACTTTTTATAACAATTTTACTATATAAGCGATGCAATACCTTCCAAACAATAAATTGCTTTAAAAAACAAATTTTATGCATTACACTACTTAATACATTACTGCCCTTCAATAAAGATATCATTCGAACTAAGATATGATTATAAATTAATGTAAAAAAATTCTCCTCTAAAAAATGAAATTACTAAAATATATTTTAAATACGCATGTATTTAAAATCCCTCATAGGAGTATTAAGTCTCAATTTAAAAATGCAATTATGAAACAAATGGTAATGACAGAAAATGATTAAGAGAACACTGTTTCATAAAATAAAATTATAAAGTACTTTGCTGATAAAATGAACTTGAAAAAATATTTAAATATTTTTTCACAAATAAACGCCCTCTTTAATATACATGGTTATTCAAAATGGTTAATCCGACTTCAACATTCCTTATTTTCATAAATAAACGACACAGAATAAGTAATACATGAAGGCAGAAGGTAATTATACAATCTTTTTAGAAGCATTCGCGCGCGCGGCTTTCTTTATTGGCACGGATGATATCAATTAGATTCGTAAATTCCTGCCAAATACGTTGTAAAATGTCAGTGGTTTTTGGTTCTACAGGAATAAAATTATGTTGCTTAAGTTCAAATGTCAGTTGATAATGGTGGCATGTGTACTTTATATTTTTCATCCCAAAGGAATAAATCACATGGAGTATTAAACATGGAGTAATTAAACAAGGGAATTGCATATCAAGTGACTTTTGTGGCCAGCTGTGTAACAACAAGTCATCTGGTTTACTTCAACCGATCCGAATGTGAGGTAGTTCCGTGAAAGCTACGAACACAGCTTCCGTGAAATAGTAACACGAAGCTATCTATTTACTTATTATTCTTTGTTGTTTATTTATGGAGATATTTGTAAGATTCACCAGACTTAAAAAAAAAAAAAAACAATATAGGTGGCGCTGCCATCGATATAAGGAGAGACGGAACAAGAACAGAGGAGGAAGAATGGCGGCTATGACCGGTCGCATGACGAACAAAATGGCATGAAACAACAGCCAAATGTTTAGTATTAGTGAATTTTAAATATTGTATTAATTGTGTGTGTTGTGTGGCTGTTAACAAAAAATAAAAACTTTAGCACTAAAGTTTGTGTATCTGGTAGTGAATAAATCTTCAGAAATGAAGCTAAGAACCTACAACACGAAAAACACCGAAATATAACTGGCGCAGTCGAGTAGCATGAAGATTTCGTCAAATCCAGGTAAGAGGGAGTCCACACTCACAAATTAAAATTATTATTGGTTGTATTATAATGTAAAGAGAGTGCATTATTATTAGCTGTAGTTTTGTTTTGGAATAGATGATATGTTATTGTAGTAAAAATAAAATAAGTTACAGTCTAACTTATTTATGCTGATTCATCCGAATTCTTAGTGTGAGAAATATTTTGGTTTTCTGCAATAGAAAACATTTTTTCTTTACTGATTTAAATTGAGAACGTCCTGTTCAAATTATATAATCTGTTCCAAGAGATTGAAAAGATATTTTTTATTTGTGTTTCATCAGAAACCTTGTGAAATATTAAAATACTTTGATCAAATGAACATCAGTTCAGATATTTTTATTTATGTTTCATCCGAAACTATTGTGAAATATTAAGATACCTTGATTCAAATGAACATCATATCAGATATATTTTGTTTTGTTTTGGTTTCATTAGAAACGTTTTGAAATATTGGTATATATATTTATTCTATTTTTATTGAACATCAGTTCAGGTATTGTTTGTGTTTTAATCTGAAACTTTATGAAATGTTAGAATGTAACTATATTTTTTAATTGAACATCAGTTCATATAATTGTTGCGAAAGTATAAAATTTTGTTGAGTTTAGGTATCAATAACTAGAAAAGAAAGCAAGAGTGTTTATAATTCATACGTCGAATCGATGGATTATTTATGGTATTAAAATATTTACTGAATTAAATTAAATGTCATTATCTATTTTCCGAATTAAGCAGAATATTAAATTTAAAGTGTATAAATTTTTTGGTGTGAAATATGCATTTATATGTTGAAAAAGATTTGTTTTTTTTTTTTATTAAAGTTACATAATATTTAGTGGTTTGAAAAAAAAAAGAAAAGAGAGAGATCCATTTCTTTTCTGTGCTTGTATTACTTTTAGCTATGACTCATTATCATTTCAACCACTGCTAAGTACGCAAAAGTAAATAAAATAGGAGAATAGAGACAGTTAAAGGTTGTATGTTGAATGTTCGATTTCATGCGAGTAATTTATTAATGGAATAAGTATAACTGTTTTTTTTTTCCTTTTTGAATACTATTAAGTATTATTGTATCTGCTAAGTAGAACTTTTATTTTGAGTTTACTTGATAAGTCAGATATTCAAATGTGTTTTAAATCATAGTGATGATTTTTTTTTCATTATTTTCTGTTCAAAGTTTGATGGTATTTTTTATATTTGATATATATTGTGAAAGTGATATGAATGAAGATATTTTTTTTATTGTTGTGATTTATATATTAAAATCTTTAGGAGTACAAATTCTAAGAAATTAAGATATTATTTTATGTGGCAAATACTTTATTATTATTGTAGTAATTTATTTGGTTGAATTTTTCATTTTGTTCTATGTCATATGCAAAGTTAGCATTCATGGTATAAATTTGTAAATTTTATGGTAAAGAAGTACGAAACAATTGCTTTTTTTTAGATATAAAACCAACCTTGAATAATTAAGCATTTTTTTACTTTTTGAATTAGAGTGTTATTAGATTGATTTAGGATAATTATAATAAGGTACAAGACGGCATTTTTAGGAAAGGGATTAAAAGCAGACTTGCAGATTATGGCTACGGAAATGGGGGTTGAAGATGTCCTTAGTTTAAAAGTGTTTGAGTTAAGAGAGGCTATCTTGAATAATAAAAACTTCGACGAGGAGTTTTGTAGAGAACAATTAAACACTATTATAGAGGAACGCAAAAGAAAAGAAGAGATGGAAATGGAGGAAAGGAAGCGGAAGGATGAAATGGATTTCGAACTTCAGAAGAAACGAATCGAGCTGAAAGGAGGAGGAAGTGAAAACGAAGCGAAAGAAACAGGACCATTCAAGATTGATTTACATAAACTGATTCCGATGTTTGACTCAAAATCTGACGATATTAGTTTATTCCTGGTATCATTTGAACGTCAAGCAAAAATTTTGAATTTGCCAAAGGTGTATTGGGTGACACATCTGATAAGTATTCTACCTTCGGATATTGTAGGTCTTATTGCTCGTGAAACAGAAAAGGATGCCACTGATTACGAATTTGTAAAAGGGCGATTACTTCAACGATTCAAGTTGAGTCCCGAGAAATTCCGCCAGCTGTTCGTGAAACACCAAAAGAATCCCGATGGTACGTGGAGAGATTATTATTTTGAGATAAGAAATTTTTGTGAAGAATGGCTTAAGGGCCTAGATATTCAAACCTTCGACGACCTTAAAGATCTACTCATAGCAGACCAAATGAAGAAGAAGGTGCCAACTGAGATTCGCGAACACTTTATTGATGAATGGACAAAAATAAAAACTCCAAAGGTGCTGGTTGAAAAATTTGATGAATATGAGGATGTCCATGAAAAATCAAACGGCCTGCAGTGCCATTTGTTAATAAAGAGAAACCTTATTGTAAGACCCTCCCTTTGAATACCCGGAGCCCTCTACATCAGTTGGAAGGGAGAGACGTAAGAAATAAAAAGGGGATGGCCAATTGCAAATACAATAACCATTTCAATGACAACAGCTATCAAGCGCATTATAATCAAACCCGGATCACACCTACATGTTACACTTGTGGCAAAGAAGGACATTTCTCAAGAGCATGCCGAGCTAAACACTTAAATAAGCAAAACTCGAAAAATAACAAGTTTTCCTCACCAGTCAAAGCCCAAAGTAATGCAGTGCAAGCTGAAGATACCACTAAGAATATCGTAACAGCGAAAATAGATGTTCCTGAATCAACGTGTAAATTTCTGGCAGAGAATATTGATAAATTGAAGGTTATAAAAGTGAAGTGTTTAGATGTCGTCTTGGATGGAACGGTAGACTCGGGAGCACAAATCTCTGTGGTGCGAGCTGATTTAGTTAAAGACATTGAGAGTACCGGAGAAGGGATGATCAAGTTAATATCAGCTTTTGGGGATAGTGAAGTCGCTCCCCTAAGAACATTTAATATAAAGATCGATGATGGATGGCCTGATGCAATACCAATTACATGTGCCGTTTCAAAGAAACTAGTGAACGACATGTTAGTTTGTCAAACCGCATATGAAGCCCTTTTGGAAAACATACAGTTATGCAGTGCGAATGCAAGGGAAGTCATTGTTCATGAAGTCCAACTGGATGAGGTTGAGAATTCAACCGTCTGTGAAGTCCAAGCATTTGAAGAGGATTCATGCTCTGACATAAGAGTATCGACTGACGCAGTTAACATTGAAAACGAAGTGAGATCCAATCTTAACAGTGAGACCCGAAGGACTTTTATAAAACTTCAGAAAGAAGATGAAACATTAATAAGCGTCTGGGAACAAGCAAATAACAAAGAAAAAACATATGAAATACAAGATGATCTGCTAGTTCATAATGACGTTGTTTGTGGGGAGTCAATCAAGCAAGTTGTCCTACCTGCGTGTAAAAGAAAGGAAATTCTACAAATGGCTCATGAAATTCCATATGAATTGGATTCCACGTGAAGACATATTGCGAAGCGTGCAAACCTTGTCAGTTACGAAGGACTGTAACATACAGAGATAGGATTCCGATCCAGCCCATTGTAAGACCTAATAATCCATTCGAAGTCTGGAGCGTGGATTGCATCGGACCGTTAGAACCCCGATCAAGAAGAGGGCATTTATATATTGTATGTGCCATTGATCTGTGCTCAAGATGGGCGGAAGCCATACCAACAAAGAACATTACTGCAAAAACTACTTACGAAGTGCTAATGAAAATCTTCTGTCAAACTGGTTTCCCAAAGACAATATGCACAGACCAAGGTACCAATTTTACAGCACAATTGACTCAAGCCTTTCAAGACGTGCTGGGAGTATCTCCTAGGTTTTCTACTCCAGGTCATCCAGAGAGTATGGGAGCAGTTGAACGTTGGAATAGAACTTTGAAAGACATGTTAAACAAAAATATTCAAGAGCATGGAAATGAGTGGGATGTCCATCTCCCATATTTGCTTTTTGCTTATAGAGAAATACCTCATGCACTTACTGGCGTATCACCATACCAATTAGTTTATGGAAGACTACCATCTGGAACGATGACCATTTTAAAAGAATTTTGGACAGGAGATAGAGAAATCCCTACTAGTGCTGCTCGTTCTGTTGAAGAATACTTGAAACAACTGCATAAGAAGTTGCAAGATGCACACGAAATCGCATCGGAAAACAGTGCTAAAAATCAGGAACGTATGACTTCACACTATAATTTGAGATCACGAGAAAAATGTTTTTCTGTTGGAGATAAAGTACTAATCCTTATTCCTTCATCTACGCATAAATTGCTTAACACTTGGATAGGACCAGCCAAGGTAGTACAGCTCACTAGACCCCACTCTTGTTTAGTTCAAATGGAAGATGGTAGTACTAGAGAATTACATATAAATAAGCTAAGGCCTTATATCTCAAGAGTGGATCATGTTGGGGTAATATTTGATCAAGATACCGATTTTGGTGAATTGCATTATGCTCCCACAGATAAGGAAACTCAACCTAACATTGATATCAAGTTGAATCAAATGCCTAATGTTTTAAATACCCAACAGAAATACCAGTTAAGAAATTTGTTACGACGATATGAAGACATATTTCGGAATCGTCCTGGAAAAGCCAAAGTGAAAGGTCATTCTGTTAAAGTTACGGCAGATAGTTCACCTAAAAGATTACAACCATATAGAGTTCCTATTGCTCTTCAAAAAGAAGTTGAACGTCAAATTAATGAGCTGCTGGATATGGACTTGATTGAACATAGTGATAGTGATTGGGCGCTCCCGGTGGTGTGCGTGGCGAAAAAAGATGGAAGCATTAGATTGTGCATAGACTTAAGACTTTTGAATAGTTTTACTATTCCTGATGCATATCCAATGAAAAATGCAACGGATTTAATATACGAGATAGGCAAAGCTTATTTTATATCGGTCTTAGACCTCACGAAGGGATACTGGCAAATCCCTATGGAAGAAAACTCAAAACATTTTACTGCTTTCGTTACTCATTCTGGACATTATCAGTGGAAAGTCCTACCTTTTGGAATGAAGAATGCAGGAAGTACATTTCAAAAATCTATGGATCAAGTGTTGAATCCCCATCAAAAGTACTGTAGATCCTACATAGACGATGTGGCAGTATTTTCAGAAACATGGTCAGATCACATGCAACATTTGGGAAATGTTTTTAAGACTTTGAGAGAAGTTGGACTAACTGTCAATTTAGAGAAGTGTGATTTCGGAAAGAGCCAAGTTAAATTTCTAGGTCACGTGGTGGGTTCTGGAAAACATGCTCCGGATCCTCAAAAGATGGAAACTATGTCAAAGTTATTGAGACCAACGACCAAAAAACAGTTACGAGGACTGCTTGGCTTATCAAGCTATTATCGTGACTATATTAAGAATTTTTCTTCTATTGTTTTGCCTTTGACAAATTTAACTAAGAAAAATATTCCTAATAAAATTCCTTGGGATGACACAGCTGAAGAATCTTTCCAATGTTGGAAGAAAAGCTTAATCGAAATGCCTACTCTCTATACCCCTGTGTTGAACCGCCTGTTTCAGCTGTATACAGATGCTTCTGCTACTATAGTCGGCGCATGCCTTGCACAGAACGATGAAAAGGGAATGGAACACCCAATTTCATTCTACAGTAAGAAATTAACCAAATGCCAAATGAACTGGTCAACAATAGAACGAGAGGCCTATGCCGTGCTAAGTGCATTGAAAAAGTTTGACTGTTGGATCTTCGGATCTCAAATACAGGTTGTTTCTGATCACAACCCACTCACATTTTTGACCAAAGGATTACCACATGGTACAAAATTAGCTCGTTGGGCCCTAGCCTTGCAACGTTATGATTTACGGATTATATACCGTAAAGGAAAAAACCATGGCAATGCTGACGCTCTCTCTCGCTTGCCTTTTGATGATTAACCTGAGTTCTTTGTAGTACTTATTTCAGTATTAAAGCATAGTCCTATTTGTGTATATATTTAGAAAATTAGTTTCAAAATAATAGTCTTATTATATATATTCGTGATTATATAACCTTATGTTATTGCCTTATTTTCATTATATTTGTGCATTAATGATCATATTTAAGTCATGCCTCATGTGTTTTTTTTTAATTTAGATAGTGCACTCTCCTCAACTAAGGTTTAGATATTTTGTTTCTGAATTAGTACTCTTTCGTGAGTGTGTGATTAACCTCTTTCTTTTAGCACCTGGTCATTAAATATGACGCATGTGCTTCCGTTGGTGGGGCGTGTAAGATTCCCCGGACTTAAAAAAAAACAATATAGGTGGCGCTGCCATCGATATAAGGAGAGACGGAACAAGAACAGAGGAGGAAGAATGGCGGCTATGACCGGTCGCATGACGAACAAAATGGCATGAAACAACAGCCAAATGTTTAGTATTAGTGAATTTTAAATATTGTATTAATTGTGTGTGTTGTGTGGCTGTTAACAAAAAATAAAAACTTTAGCCACTAAAGTTTGTGTATCTGGTAGTGAATGAATCATCAGAAATGAAGCTAAGAACCTACAACACGAAAAACACCGAAATATAACTATATTGAATTTTGAAATTAAATGAATCATTTTCAATAATCCTGTATTTGAACAAATGGTCCCTGGAAAAACTATTCTGAAGTGAGATAATACTTTTACAGGAAAGCTTTAGAAATTGAAATAAAGTTATGAAACAAATAATTAGCAAGTTTAAATTAACTATTCATTAGAATGACTAGTTAATTTTCTTTTACCACATTTCCTACCTACAAATACGTAAACTTCCAGTTTGCTAAGGATAACATTCCTGAAGACCAATAATAATGCTTTTCAATTCTTTGTCGAAGAAATTACCAAAGTTTCTATTAAACCAAATTACGCATGACATTATTTCATTGTAAATAATAATAATATAAAATGCGCAATCAAACGTGGAACTTATAAGGATCTACTCACACATGTTTGGTATTGAAGTGAATCTCTGAAGTGGTGACGGGTGACATAGGGCAATTATGAACAGTGAGACATTTGTAGTTAATTGAGGCATAGAACATGATTGGTTAGTAGTTAATTCGTAATTGAGGCCATTTTCTGTCACTAATCATTTGATGTTATTCTAGTTCAAGCAGCCATTGATTTTATATTAACTAAATTAGAATCGTTATTACGACAGTGAATCTGTTTTCATAATGTCTGCCAAAGACTGTTTAATTACAATGTTTACGTGGTTATGAAATACAATTATGGGAAACTTGTATTTGATATGCTTCGATACGATATATGTGAAGTATCACTTCCTTGTTTACTTGTAATTTATTAACGACCAAAGAAGCTTTGGTTATCGTATAAGCATAAAATATCCTTCCTCGCCACTTTTCAAATTTAAGGGTGAAAAGGACGTGGTTTGTTCAATCTGATTTGATTTCTACCAACCAATTTAGATTAGTTACAGTTTGAATTATTGTCTCTTCATTGAAAAATTAGTTTTAAATATACATTAAAGGAGAAGATTTATTATTGTTTCTTCGTTTTGTATAAGGCAGTGATAATTACAGTTAACTTATTTAACTTAAAACGCATATATTCATTTTAAAAAATTATATATTGCTTTTATTATACATTTAAAATGATTAATATGTTCAACGACAATACTTTATTACCGGCATTGATTCAAACGTTTAATTGAATGATTTTTAGAATATAATGGTTTAAATTTGTTTCGTTATTAAATGTTGGCATAGGTTTTCCTCTGTAGTAATGTTAATATTTGGAATGTAACAAGAATATGTCAATGAAATAATGAATGCAGAAATATACGAGGAAATAGTCATTTTAGAATTATTAGATGATCATTCCAGACAGAGTTATTTTACAGTTAATGGCACTATTAACTTAGTAATCATCTTCAGAATCCAATAGTTAGTAACTTTTCATTGTTGCTAGGAGATCAATGTCAAAAATAAGTTTATTTTCTGCAGCTCTCCCAACTATCTACACATGAAAAAAGTAACAAGTTTCGCTAATTTTTTTTTTTAATCCGCTTATCTCTACGCTATATTTGTACAAAAAATCATACAAAAATATATCCATATATTTTAGGTATACGAAAAATGCACTTAACATTGAAAAATGAAAATTTAGAAATGTAAAGAAATATTGATACAATTTTGAAATTCGTTGGGTAATTCTAAGAGCCGTGAGAATACAGGATTAAAGCATGAAATGGAAATGAAGATTTTTACACATGGACTTCAGCAAAATATGTTTCTCTTCAAAAACAGGAAATTTTAAATACAACCCTTTTTTAAAAGGGCAAAAGAAAATGTAGTTGTCAACATCTCCAACAGAGTCACAGCAACATATATTTGTATATTTCAATTATACATTTTTCAACGATTTATATAACAAACGAAGGGAACGTTACCAATTACGAAGCAAATTAGAATAAAAATGGAAGTAAGAGAACTAATGAGGGCAGTCAGTATTGGGAGAAATGAGAACATATAACAGACCTAAATCTGTGTAATTAAAAATAGAAGTTTTTTTTTTTTTTAATTTTTTTTTTTAACTTTTTTTTTCAGAATGGGACAGATCTTCCCCCTATACCCATGATTAGAGCCTCAACTAGTTCCAAAAAGCTCCTTATTAACACATCAGTTTATGCATCTTGTTTTATGAAGTTCTGTAATGAGACTCCATTTATCCACACCGGCAGCAAATTTGATCCTTTGCACAACTACTTTTGATATGTTCAAATCCTTCACATTTTATACATTGGATACCACATATAAATAATTCATTTCTGACTCGTTTGAAATGAAATCGTAGATGAGAAAAAATCTTTCGAACAACGCGTTATTTCGAAACAACGCTAAACTAAATGAATGCCTATTAGAAGCTATGAGAAGCTTTGATGTTCTTATAACTAACCATAAAGAAGAAATTAAAGAAAATATACAGAACACACAGGAGACAAATAGAGTATTTCATACTAATACTCAATTTATCAAGGAAACTTTTAAAACGGTTCTTTTCTCCATCAAACCGACATATTCGCAGGTTGTGGGAACTGTATCATCTATTTCAACTATTTCTCGTCAATAACCTGTAAACCAAAGGGTTGTCGTTGTCAGACCTCCCATTGATACAACATTTAATTCGGTTAAACACAGAGTAACCTAAGAACTAATTAAAAATAATTTGTCGTTTAAAATAACCAAATTTAGTAAAATTAGGCGTGGAGGCTTGGCTATCAAAGATGAATGTTTCCACTCGAAGGAGCTGCGTTTCGATTCAAATAAAATGTGGTAAATCCAAGTCTCCTCTTTTGGTCGCAGTTGAGGACCAAAGCTTATTTCCTTCCTTTCGGTAGTGTTACAGAAAAGCACATGCGCTTTAAACACGTTGCCCATTATGATCCTGCGTCAATAGAAGAGGCATCCAATGAGCACAAACTTTATAAAATTACAGATGATCGACAATAATTTTATGCACACTTTCATAAGATAAGCCCAGGTTCATTTGAGATTTCATCTATTATTATACAAGAATGCATTCATTCACTCTAGCAGCGATTTCAAAATTTATCGCAGTTGATGGTCTTACCTCGTCAATATGTGTACGTCCGTTCAATACGTCCTTTGCGTCATTAATATATGTACATCCGTTCCGAAACAGGTAGCAACACTTTGCGATACTGTGACGTGACATTTTAATTTCAGCATACACTTCATGTAACTGCTGATAAATTTCAGTGCAGTTATACCTTTTCTCCCACAAAAAAAAAATGAATCGCCTCACTCATTTTTAATTTGGATGACATATGTAGCTGTCGAATTAGGTTTGTGACTGATTATCAGAAAAATTTAAATATCTCGTGAAGGCTGCTACGTGATGAGATAAAAATAAATGTTTGATGTGTTGCCACACAATTAAATCAAAACAGTCTTCAACCGAACATTCTTATGAAGAAGTGCAACTAACATTTTGACTTACCTACGCATATACGTTTCAATATGTTTTAATTTTTGCAACGTTTGAAGCTAATCTCTCAAACATAACACAGATTTATAAGTATACTCTAAAGCTAAAAATGCTGTGATTTGCACATAATATAAAATGAGATCATGGTGTGTAATGAAGAATCTTCATTATAAAGTTTTTCGAAAATTTCCTACTATATTATACTATTTGCTTTAAAAGATTAGTCACATGACCAGTTTTCTTCATGTAATAAATTAACAACTAATTATTTGCTCTTACTATATTATATTTCTGATTGTCTTTAAAATTTAAAAAAAAATACTGACTTTAATTAAACAATTAGAATAGTATCTAATACACACTGTTATATATGAAAGATGTTACATTGTTACATTGAAATCTAATATGTTACATTGAAAGCTAGTTAAAGAGTATTTCTTATAAAATAAAACAATAGACAAATATATTTTTCGTTTTGAGAGATTAATTAATTATTTATATAGTATGTATTACGTTTTGTTATGCAAATAACACATTTATATTTCGATTTATAGACTTTCTTAATATTTTCTTACATTGTTCATTCATACTGTTTTAAGAATAATATGCATTGTATTGTTAATTATATTAATATAATGCATTCTAAAAGAGTAAGATAAGATAGTATCTAAATTTTTCTCGGGCATTATTCTTTCAAGATGGGAATTTTTTTTTTTTAAATTTATCCCAGAGAATAATATTTTGGGAATGAATAATTCTTTTTAAGCAATTTTTATAAGATATGAAATTTTGTTGATACAAGTTTCTATATTTATATATGTATAGAGAAATAACTTTGTTAAACATTCAATTTTAGTTCAGTATATTACATAATATTGACATAGATTTACTGACCAAATAGAAATTAAATTGAAATATTTATAGTAGAAATTGAAAACTTTATATTTTTATTTAAAGTTTTTCTCTATTTACAGTGTGTTTAACGACCAATATCTCGAAGCAATTTCTACTTATGAAATTGCATAAGTAATAGTAGAAATTGCCAATTAAATTCTATACAAATCAACAAGCTACATTGTAAAATATCAAAAGCAATACCGTACTTAAAATTTAGGGAAAGTATATGGAATATATATATTAAATAATACTCAATGTTTTATGTACCCTTAATACAAATAGACTAATGATTCAAGAAAATGATGAGTGATATGATGATGTTGAAGAATTTCGTTGAGGGCTCAAGGAAATACAATGTGCAGAATAGGTTTCATTTATAAAGTTCTAGATGTATAATTAGGAAAAATGTATAAGTAATTGATGCTATATACATATTAAACAACAGAACTTCAAGTATATTTCAAAATAAATCCTAGACGTAAGGTTATACTTTTCAGTTTTATAAAATTAAATGTGTGTGAATAGAACTCCAGTGTGTTTAAAGCGTCTTTTCAATTCAAAATAATTATTATTTTATGATGACCTAAAAGCGGTTTAAATTTTTTGTAGAATTCAAGAAATAGTCATAAATTTCATGAGTTAAAATTACAGAGTAAACAAAAGAGAGCAAAAGCTTTCTAATATTTTAAGCGATGGATCGTTATTCAAAAATTCAGCGAAGCGTTATTTTTAAGGAATAAATATTTTTCTTCAAAGGGTGAATAATTCAAAATTTGAAAAAAATATATACATACATATTCTTATAAATAAAAGTCATTGCACTTTAGAGCTCACTTTTTCTTTACTTTTCTTCACTGAATTTGATGAAATCAATACTCTAGCATTTACGCTTCTAAAGATTAAAAGCTTTCCATTTTTTTTCTTTATGAATAGTTGAAAAATTATTGCAAGGAAGTATAATTTCACTTTAATCATTGGTTAGAAGGAAATAAATTATATAATTTCTTATTATTCATTGTTCTAAAGAAACAAATCCATCTCCGTAAAATTCTATTGATCTTTGTTACAAACACGCTGAAAATATATGAAAAAGATTTCCTCTTAACGTATTATTTTTGTGGATAATATACAAATAATTCTGTAAGTACTACTTAAATATGAGTATTAAGATATAAAAAGGAGAGTTAATATATAAAAATGTACAAGCAACCAATTGGACACCTTCTATTCTTTAAAAATCATTCCATATTTAATTAGAATACTTAACATATCTGTTTTGTACTTCGTTGGTTGCGTATTGCTCATAACTTCACCTTAAGAAAATATTTCAATTTCCTGAAACAACATTTAATAGTTTTGTATATTTCTAAAGATTGCCCTAGATAGTCTAAACATGTAATTTTGAATATTTGTGATCAAACGAGAACTATATATATGAAAATTCTTAATATTCATTATCACCCCCTAAATAAAATGACTGTCATTTGCTTTAACAAAGTATTTGGAACAATTATTTGGAGAAATTACTGTAATCTGGCTGTTCTTGAACCATATATCCTGGTAAACTTAATTACATCAGACAACTAAATAGTCGGCTCTGATTAAATACAAGTATTTAGAATATAATTAATCACGT
>BMAW01065886.1:0-45471 GCA_019974015.1 Nephila pilipes
TTTTGTCGCGTATAATTTTCTTAGCAGGAATAGTTTGCTAGATAGGTCACTTCTTCCATGCTGCTTTCGCAGTAGCTTCATATTTTATAGGGATTATTTGTTAATCTTCTATATTGAGATTAATTATTGCTTTCGCTGTCTATCTCTCTTATTAAATTTTTCGTTTGGTTCTGAGGGTGGATCATTTTCTATAAGATCAAACAAATCCTCTCCGATTAATATCATTTTCATTTTGAATTTCTAAACGGAATAGTTGTTAGCATTAAGCTTAATTATATGAAAAGTGGAGTCTTTGAGTGAAGACATTTTATATTGAGAGTAGAGTCTTCAAAAACTTTAAATTATTTCGCGTTATAATCTTCTAAAATAATTTTAGTATTTAATCCAAATTCAGTATCATAATCTGTTGATTTTTATTTCGATTAGATTTACACGGTAGCAAAAAATTAATTTGCTTACCCTTTTTGCTGTGTTGGATCTAATACTGCATCGGTAGCACAGGAAGACCTGGAGTTTTTTTTTTTTTTTTTTTAGTTTTGTTTAGTTTTTATTAACGTCGCACTAGAAGCAACACGAAGGCTATTGGCGACGGACCTCGTAATTTTAAACCTCGGTCGAGTAACGAGGACGATACCTGAGCTGGAACGCCATCTCCTAACTTTCACACCACGCCAACGGGAGGACTTTAGGGCCGACAAATTTAACGTGCATCAGCCATTACTAAACGACAGTTCTTTAGCGGTCAAGGCTCCAACCCGCGACCGAACGAAAACCGCCGGCCACCGAAACCATGATCACTAGGCTACTGTGGCAACTGGAATAATACATAAGATCGGAAGGAACATATTTATTAAAGTTAACGTATATACAGTATACTTCTACCCATCTGGCAAGAAGAAAAAAAAGCAACTCTATTTGCTGGCAAAACCTCCTCATAATGCCATCGATTATCAAAAAGTAGAACTGTTTGATTATATTTAATTTTATTATTCACAGCAGATTTTACATTCCTAAATATTATTGGTAGCGAATTTTCCAACAAATACTTGGTTTATCGTTTCCGAGTATTAAATCCACATTTAAACAAATGATTTATAAATTTACTTGACTCTAGTATTCGATACAACGTGTTACAGTGGACACAATCATGAATACCTTATCGAAAATGAAAAATTAATTGCCATAGTAAGACTTGGTAAGTACCAAGACCCTTCAGAGCGATTTAACGAAGTCCATTTCGACTTAATAGGATCATTACCTCAATCTAATGGAAATATATACCATCTTACTTGCAAAAATTGATTCACTTGTTGGATGGAAGTTGGTCCTCTCCATTTAGATTTCATGTACTTGACATCCTGTTTAGACTTTGTAGAGTTAAATTACAATTCTCAAATAATAGAAAAATAGAACTGTTGCAGTAGATATCGATTGCATCGATAATTTACGGAGAATTCTTTTGTGAATCAAAGATTCAGTCAACACCTGAGACTTTCATAAATAATTTACAAAAGCAAATGGAATGTATAAGGCTAAGAAAAGCCTTAAAAAACTCGAACGAACAAGTTTTCATACACACAAAAAAAAATTGTAAACATGTTTTAGCGTCTTTCTATTGATAAATCGAATGAGAAAACAACTTGAGCCACCTTATCAAGGACCTTTTCAATCTCTCAGCCCAACTGACAAAAGTTTTGCTGTAAAAATTAAGGATTTAGTTATTTACAATTCTATAGACTGACTTAAGCCAGTATATTTAATTTCTGAGAATATAAGAGACGCCGTTATAATAATGGATCAGACTGTTCATGAAAAAGACACGTGTGTAAAAAAAAATCCTCCATTTACAAGACAATATCGTTCTGGGAGAACCATTAGAATTCTTTGTAATGGTACTTGCATATGAGAAATCCGATACGATTCTTTAATTTCCTTGTCTACATAACATAGTTACTGGTTAGAAAGTAATGTAAGAACATGAATAATGCCATTAGTTGCATCTTTTGAGTATTATGTAATTTTATAATGTATTTACTTCTAATAATACTAAACTACTTTCCTACTAATTATAAACTAAATTTGTATGATGTAAGAGAACTGCATGTACACTCATTGCCATAAAAATTTACTCACCAAGAGAGAGTTGTCAGAATAAAACGAAATTTTACATACACAAGTACAACATTGATGTAAGTAAGTGATTACGAAATCAAAGCAAAAGGAACATTTATCATAGGAAAAATTACAAATTAATGGAGGTTTTAGTATCCTGTTGGGCCACCTCTATCATGAATGCAAGATGTGATTTGGTTGGTCTTCGAGGCATACAAGTCCCGTGTGATGTCCTGCCACAGCTCGTTCCACAGTTACCGTAAACGTGCCTTTAATTCGTTGAGTATCCAACTTGCCATTATAAATGATCCCAGATATGCTCGATTGGTGACAAATATGGGGATCGAGCAAGCCAGAGAAGGGTGAAATGTAGCAGAGGTAATCCTGTGAAATCCGTGCTATGTGTGGGCAAGGATTGTCCTGTTGAAATATGGCTCGTTGTAGCCCTGCCATGAGTGGCAATACATGTGGCTGAAGAATGTCACGAAAGTATCTCTGGAATATCATAGTTCCGTGGATCAATATTAGGGGTGACTGTGCGTCGTATACGATGGCACCACATACCTTCACATCAGTTCAGGGAGGGGTGTGCCGCTGTACAGCGAAGGCAGGATTGAGACGTTCACCACGGGACCCATGGTTCCACACATGTACACGATCATCATCACTGCCCAAATTGAATCTGGATTCGTCGCTAAAGACGATCTAATTCCATTCGGTTGCAGTCCAATCCCTTAGAGAGCGACACCGCTCCTAACGTTAGCAATGGTGAGTGGGTGTCAATGACAGTACACGTAATGGGCGCCGCGATAACAACTGTCCTTCAGCCAGGCACCTTGCGATGGTACGGACTGACACAGAGGCCCGTCGTGAAGGTGCTGCTTGTGTATGGAGGGGGGACAATGAGAAAGTTGGCTCTCGCTATGCGTGCGTGTCGTATGATGTGACGGTCTTCTCGACTATTGGTCTAACGAGGGTGTCCTGATCCTGTAACAGACCTCCTTCTTGTCCACTGACCCAACATCTCCTCAAAATAAAGTCGGAACAGCCTAGGTGGCGAGCTATTCGACGAGCTGACCACCAGGTTTCCATCATCCGTATGATTCTTCCCTTCTCGAACTCTGACAGCTGCTCATATTGTCTCCGATGGCGGTGTAATGGCATCTCTAGTTAAAAAGCATCCTCTTTAACAGATTAAATACACGCAAACAAGCTTTGCTTACCTGGTTTATAATCCAAGGAGAACGAAGTTCCATGCTCCTGTTGGCATTACGCAATGTGTAATCATCTACATATCTGCCTCGCACGAACCTTCATGCCAAGTTTTGTAACACTCCCACTCTTACTTATCGGTGCGCAAATTTTTGTGACAATGTGTGTATTTCTTATCGGTTGTCACGGAAAGAAACACGAATAATCATTTGGCAAATTAATTTTTCCATTTCCCATAAAAATCGCTAAAACTTATTTTTGGCTATCGTCTGCTTTATTTTACAGTATATATAATTGTATTTGTGTAAAAAGTTTTGGATAAAGAATAAAAATCGTTTTAGATTCTCACTAAAAGTTTGAAGAATAAGCCTTCTATAATTCAAATTCTGCTTAAACTCCTTGTCCTACAGATGCATACCACTTGCAAATATTAAACTGCTAAGTCTAAGTATACTTAACTACATCGAAAGTGAGGGAATGCTGGAATTAAATGGCCAAGAGCCAGATGTGACTATGCAGCGCCAAACAAGGTAAAGCTATGATCTAGACGTGAGAAAAAGTTGCAGAAAGGTGAAAAATTGGTTGACAAAAAGAAGGATCGAAAATAGAGAAGGATCTGTAGGGTATCCTGGAGTGCGTCACCCATGTTTACCAAAGGCAGCAAACCCCATGGGAAAGAAACAGATCACCAGGGCACCTCGCAGTTATGACGCCCTTACCTACCTGAAGAAGGTAAGCCCCTGAGGTTCCCCGACTTGGAGGACCAGACCTCTTATATAATCCCGAGGGCCAAGATGCCCGGCTATACCTCCAGATACTGGGTATCCATTGTAGTCAACATGCTTGAGCTGCATTGGGATTATTCTTTCACACCCACTCACCACATGTGTGGTCTATAGGGAAAGAGAAAGATAATAATGATCAATTTTAGGCTGCATTCAAATAAAAATTTTGACGTTAAATAACAAAGAATAAAAAAAAAAAAGAAATATTGTTAAATATTAATTAAATTAAATATTGATTTTCCATTAGAAGTTTTAGTTTAGTTTTTATTAACATCGTACTAGAAGCAACACGAGGGCTATTAGTGCCTCGATGAGCCTCGGTCAAGTGACGAGGACGACACCTGAGCTGGCACCCAACTCTCCTAACTTCAACACCACGCCAACGGGAGGACTTTGGGCCCCGACAGATTTAACATGTATCATCCCCTGCTACACGGCGGATTTTTAATGGCCAAGGATCGAACCCGTGACTGAACGAAAACCGCCGGCCACGAATCCGAAATCATGACCAATAGGCTACCGCGGCCACCTTTCCATTACAAAATCAGGAAAGAAAAATTGTTGCTGATGGATAATATATTTTTAATTATTTTAAACAAGACATTCGGCCAATTCTTATATCATGGGCTTTTTAAGCGATTGTGAAGAAAATAACACTTTATTTTTATCAGATTATTAGTTTGTGAAAGAAAACTGAGAAAGAAAAATAAGTTTATTTAAATATTTTTTTTAAAAAATTTAAATTGTCTTTACTAATTTAATTTCAGTATGTTGTAACAGTTTCCCCCCTTTTTTTCGGTTAAGTTCTCGAAAAAGTAGCATTATTCAAAACGAATATTAATTATTTAAAAATAAAAAAAAATTACTATAAAAAATAGAAAATACTTTCTACAGATTCTTAATGCATTTTTATTTTTATTTTCAGAAATAAAGCATTATATAGTACAAAAATTTTTGCCAATGTTAACTACAAAAAGAATAAAAATCGATGATTCTGCCATAAAAATCAGTTATATTAAACAGAGTAAATCGACAAATTATTAAAGTGGACAATAATATCCTGTTCGGATATTAAAATAAAAGCAGACAATAAAATATTAAATTGAATATATATCTTAGCAATGTAAATACACCTCATGCAAACTAAATGTAATAATTAAAATCATAATGTATTATAACTTCAATATTTTGAGCCTAACATCATGTATTTATTTTATGTCCAGGGATTTTTGTTGACCGCCATTTTATTAAAATCACATCTTATTATCACATGTTAGTACATGTTGATAATAAGTAATATTTAAAGTTGCATGCTGTCTGTAATTGATGAAAATCATATACATCATGTGTCTGTGAAAAATGGAAGAAGTAATGCAGAAGGGATAATAGCATTTGTTGCCCCATATCCCATGAAACCATTCGGTCAACTTAACACAGCAAGATGAAAGTGAGCCTTCACAATGGAATGAATTCTCAAAATTTGTTTCCTATGCGTTTGTGGCGGCGATGGGTAATTATAAGTGGAGAAGGAGAATACTTATTGAGGGAATAAACGCAATAGCTAAAAATTTAGCTACAAAATGGCAAGTTTTCAATGCTTTTTGAGTTAATTTGGACAGAGGAATAAAAGTTGACAGTTTATAACAACGTTATTGTGTGTGATTTAGTTTTAATACTAATATATATAATTTTTTGAAAAACTTTTTTGATTAAAACGAAACGATACCTCTTTCATCAAAAGAACAATGTGATGCGATTGCTTATTAATGACGCAATGAAAATCAACACAGGTGCTATTGGCCACGGACTTCGTAATTCAGAAATTCGGTTAAGTGACGAGGACGACACTTGAGTATACACCTACTTTTTCAAACTTCCACACGACAGCAACATCAAAGGAACAATCTTACACATGTTTTACGATGAAACAGAAGCCTTTCAAGGAATCAAAAAATGACCAGTGATAATTTCATTAAAAAAAGTATGGCTTGTTTAACATAAAAGCAAATGAATAAATTGTAAAAATCCAACCGGTAAGTTTACTCAAGATGTGACGCCCCGACTTCTTTATTAATGGTTGGTACCATAAATTTCTTAAAGTAATCAGCCACTAAAAGAATCAGCTAAATTTTCAGCCTATATTTATTCTTATCAAAGAATAATCAATAATGGCAATACAAATGTGGAGCGGGAACTGTCTCGTGTCCTCAACTAAATACTAACAGAAAATTCTACTCGTCTTAATAATTTCAAAGCTTGGTCCGAGTCGGGAACAATTATGGTGGATCCAGTTCTAATCAGTTAATTTCCTGACATTAAATATCGTGTGAACAAATTGCTCTCCCTCTAAAGTTAAAGCTTTTTGCTGTTTATAACCCTTTCAATCTCTCGATCTTTCTTATTCACTACACTTCAATATAGCAATGTATATTTGCATAAGTTACTGTTAATCACAAGTATATGTTCTCAAATCAAATAACATCATATAGAATCCCATAAGGTTAATTGAAGAGAAGTGCGTGTGAGAACCCCGTTACAAATATCTTGTTTGATACCCCATTACTATACAAACTATGACAGAAAAATAAAGTGAATTCTTATAAACTGTTTGTGCTAAATAATATTTAAATAAATGTCCAAAGTTAAAACAATGCAATTAATTATGTTACAGAAAATAAAGTACATAATGCAAAATGTGTTTCTCAGAGTCATATGTTTAGTCTCTCTGTTTTTAAAAAACGCGAAGTATCTTTGTTTTCATCTGACGTAGACTTTCACACATTAATCCATCTGGGCTATCCTTCCTCGCAGCTCATTCTACAACTTCTGTGCGAGGCTCCACTTTTTGCTGTCGTGCTTTACGAAATAGTTAGCTGAGAAGCATGAGTCTAAGAGCTATGTTACCATGCATGTCATTTAATTTTGAGCATTTTTCCGCTTATTAAATTTTTTAATCATTAAAAAAACGAAAGGAAAGATAATTAGGGATAAGGCAACATGGTTTACACAAAAATTTTCTTTATAATTCCTAGTTTTAGGCTTTAAAATGGAATTTAACTTCTCCCAAAAAGTGAGGGAGGCGTAAAATTTTTAATGTTTGTTCATTTTATTTATTTGTATCGCATATATTTATTTTTATGAGTATTGTTGGGTTTGTTTGTAACCGTTTTTGCGTTTTGTTGACTCGCGAGTGAAATACAGTCGGATCCCGTTAACTAAATGTTTTCGGGAACCGTTTACTTAGTCGCAAATTAAATGAAGCGCCCAAATACACTGTTAATATAAACTGAGTGCTAATATAAATTCTAACATCGATATTAAATATTCTGCATTTTACGTTCACTCTTTCGAAATTATTTTTTTTAAATACTGCGAAAATCTCTTATACAAGAAAAAAAAATCTTAATAACTTTTAAAATTTGAACAATAAAAGTGATTGATTGTACGGATTTTATCTCACTAACCACGAGATGTTGAGAATGACATCTTTTGAAAAGTCCAAAATGGGAACGTTTCACATTCGGAGGGATTTTGATTCAAATCCAATCCGAATGTTTAAAATACAAAATAAGATAAATTAAAAAAAAGTATTAAAAAATGGTCGATCCTCTCTCAACTTCAAACTTTCAAATGATACATCTGAAAGATTATCTTTTGTTCATCTCCACTTGGATGGATTTTTATATTCTCTCTTTTGTGACGAAAGTCTCTGTGGACACTTTACGATTAGAGAACGTAGAAGTTTCTTGAAAGATTCCTACTCTACTCCTGCTCTTTCTTTCTTTTTTTCCCCCTCGTTTTTTGATGCGCAAGCACCGTGTGACTTATTATTTCTGAAATTTTTAATTCTCTCAATCGGAGTATAAGTCTGCTATTACAAATTGGAACTATCTGGCATGTTTACACCACATTATATGCAATAGAAAGAAGAAGAGAAAAAAAAAGGTATAAGTCCATGTGCGTAACAGGAAATCCTTGTGTTTTCTGAAAAAAATATTAATCTGAATCTCATAAAAAGGAAGCCATTTTAAACTGCTAGTTAAGTGGAATCGCGAGTTAACGAAACCCGAGTAAAATAACTTAAAATATATTATTCTATTTTGGTTTTCGGATTAATAAAGTTGGTGTTGTATCTTGTGGTTCCTTTTTTAATTTGTCTTTGCTTTACCATCTGAACCAAAACATTGGTGACCTACGGACGTGACTCGAAACGTATCTTTTGAATTCCTTCTTTCAATGATTAAAAAAAAGCACTTCAAAGAGAATACGCTCAACAATTTGGAAAAAAAAGCAAGCGGAAAATAAGTAGAATGGTTGTAAAACCTCCGCCTTTTCAGAAAAATGAACAGAAATTATTATTTATTCGATTTGAAGCGTAATTCGCTAACAAAAAATCACATAATCACGCAGGGATTTCACGTCTTCGAATCTTCCCACGCTTTTGAATACATCCTCATTAATCCTCCACTCTCAAAAATATGTTACCTTCAAGAACATTTCTGTCTCTTTTGACAGACTCAAAGGTTAGTGATTTTATTAATGTCGCACAGAAGCAACACTAGGGTTGTTGGTGACAAACCTCGTGATTTTGAACCTCAGTTAAATGACGAGATTGACACCTGAGCTAGCACCCTCCATCTCCTAACTTCCACGCCAAGGGAGGACTTTGAGCCCCGGCTACACGGCGAGTCTTCAATGGCATCAAGGCTCGAACCCATGACTCGACGAAAACCGACGGCCGCGAGTTCGCTACCATGACCACTAGGCTACTGTGATCACGATACAGACTCAAGAGATTTTTTTTGAAAAAGAAGATCTTGTCGGATGGACCCTTAGCGATAGATGACCATCGGAATTGCATCATATGCAATATAAAACTGAAAGCAGAGACGATTGGTATAAAAGCAGGGCCCAGTACTAAGTTAGGAGTTCTTTCAGAATGCGCCCGGATTGGCGCACTTTTGCTTTTGGCGAAAAAGAATCTCATGCCAAATAGTGTGTATGGCGATTGTCATGGTAAGCCTAAATACTGCGCATATTAAGTTGACGGGAGGTGGGAACGAAATTGACGCCTTTATGTATACTGCAGCTTTTAGCACAAAGTTAACTTACAAATCCTGAAAACCAATTTCGTACAGTAAAATAATAATTTATTAGTCACTAAAGCGGTCATAATATTAATTACGTCAAAATGATCCCCAGGCAACTTTTTAAAATTTTATCGCAAAAGCTTTTGCGTATATACTTGATGCCTGTATGGGATTTTAACACTAATCAAATTACAAAATGTGTTGCTAGAATTGAGAGGGAATTCTATCCAATGCAATTTTATGGGAAGACCTGTAAACCAGAAAATGCAGGACACAGATATAATTTTAAATAGATTTATTTGAATTGCATTAATTTTTAAGCATAAACCACACACCAAACTTACAGAGACTCTTTAGTAAAGTACCGAACCACAACCGAGTAATACACGGTATATGAATTACAGACATATGGCCTTGAATAAAACAGCATTCCACAGACCTAAACTAGAATCTTGACCAATAATTTTCATCTATTTATTTTTATTCACACACACACACACACTTTCAGATTACGATTGAGTATAATTAGCTAATACACACTTAACAAATTCATGCTACTGCTATTTGAATGCTGCCCTGTTTAAGTATACAAAAACACAAATTTACAAATGAAGAAACCAAGCAACAATGAAATATGTTTGAAAACAATAACATATACCACTAAAACAAAAATTTGAGCCTCATTTTTTTAATGATTGAATTCACAATCTAATTTTTCGTTTGCTTTGATTTTGATAACTGAAAAGAAATGTAATTGTTCACTTCAATATTCTATCGTGTGGTTTAATTCTAATATTCAATAGAATAATTTAATAATAATTTTTTTTCAAAAAGTTAGCTCCTTTAGTGGCGAAATCTTTCATCACAATTCATTACATAGAACAATTTATTTTATGCGTTTATTTCTACTTTTAAATTTTTGTTATTTTTGTTGATTCATTAAACATAGCATTTCTTTGTAAGATGGTAACCTAGTTGTTACATTTGTTATAATACTACACTAATAACTAACTAACTACTATCTATTACTAGCTACTACTAATCATCATCACCTCAGATTTCAGTTCACGGTTGTCCTTAGACAAAAAACACATCGGGTTGTATAACAACAACAATATTTATTACATTACTTGCTACCGCTCGTTTACAACAGCTCCTCTCGGAGATTCGGTCAGGTCCCGACTGAGGGGATCGTGTGACATCACACTCTCTCCCTTTACAAATGAACGCCCTCTAGAGGCAGGCTCTAAGTAGGAAAGTTAACAGTTCGGCCATCCTGATATACAATTGTCCCAATTGTGGGTCTACAGGTTCCCTCTTTCTTTATTTTCGCCGAGTCGCATTTTTCGCTGTACGTGGGGGGGTTCTGCATCTGCGGGAAACCAAACCGCAAAGGTCTTCAATTTATCCATGGAGGGCAAAAATATATCCCCAAATTCACTGCATCCTTCTTTCCGCAACTCTTTCCACAGCTGTGGTCATAAACCAAATTTCCTTTCCTTGGTCTGGGGGCGACTGCGCTCCAGAACATCTTTTCTCCTCATTGTAGGGGGAAGGCACTTTTTTCTTGGGCTGTGAATATTCACACCCGCCGGGGTCAAATGGGGTCTGGGGGTAAGCGATTCCAGCGGCGTAGATTTCACCGGCCGTAAACTGTATCGCGTTTCCTTGATATCCGTGGACATTTCTCCTCGGGAGTTCAATGACTCTTGTCTTTCTATTTCCCTTATCTTGTGGAATTTTGCTTCTTTCTTTCAGATGGAGGACTTTCAGAAGAGGTCTGTTTTCATCCATTTCTTGAAGTAATACTTCTTCCAATTTTCTCAGTTTGTTTTGATCTGCTTTTTCTTTCTCATCATTTAAAACATCTTTTTGATCTCCTAGTTTCTCCAATTGATTAGGTAGATTTGAACCAACGTCTTCACTGGCCTCTTTAAATTCTGATCCTCTTTTTTCTCCAATAAAAATATCTTCTCTTGAAAGATCCTTTAAATGCAATTTGTCGGTCTTCTGAAGTTCAGTTAATTTCTTTCCTTCTAAATGTGTGAATGCTTCTTGACATCGTTGCTGTCTTCTTTTTCTGTTCTCTTTATTTCCTGTCTGTATTTTCCGTTGCACTTCTCTTTGCACTTTTTCTTTATCATTCGGTAGCATCGCTGGTGCTAATAACGCTTCTTCTTTTCCTCTGTTAACGACATTTTGTTCCCGTATGGCTTGCGTTAACTTTTCATTACGTTCCTGGATTCTAGATAATTTCTGTTCTTTATTCTTCGGTTCAGAATCAAACTTTTCCTGTTGAGACTGAAGTTGTCTTTCATCAACAATTTTCATTGCTTTTTCTTCAATACTGGTATCCTGTAACCCTATAGCTTCGGGTAATTTTTCATTCTCCTTCTGAATTTCGGTAAACTTCTCGTCCCTTTCTTTCAATTCAGATTCAAACTTTTCCTGCTGAGGCTGAAATCGTTTTTCATAGTACTCTTGGATTTTTCTTTGTTTTCTTCTATTGTTTTCATTTATTAATTTTTCTAATCTTAATTTTTCTAGTTCAAATTCCCTTTCTAACTTTTTTTCTCTTTCAATACTCTCCCTTTCTAACTGTTTTTCTCCCCTTTCTAACTGTTTTTCTCTTTCAATACTCTCCCTTTCTAACCTTCGTTCTTTTTCAATCCTCTCCCTTTCTAACCTTTGTTCTTTTTCAATCCTCTCCCTTTCTAACCTTTGTTCTTTTTCAATCCTATCTTCAATTATCCTCTCGAGACATCCTCTCGCGAAAACTTCTTCATAGAATTGGTTTCTTATGATGATGTCCCTTATTGCCACATAGGTAGCATCCGAAGGGACAATTTCGTCAAATTCAAGTGCAAGCTCGATTAAATCACTTTTACGTCCTTTTGAGAGGAACGACATATTTAACTCTAATTCGATACACTTCAAAATAAATCACTTCTTAGCACATTTTCTTTCACAGTTCCGGTAGGTTAGAGTCCTACAACGTACTTTTTTTTTTTCTTACAGTTCTCTCAGAGAAATGTCAGTCTGACCGTGGACTTCAACACACATCCCGCTTCTGAATGTTATAATACTACACTAATAACTAACTAACTACTATCTATTACTAGCTACTACTAATCATCATCACCTCAGATTTCAGTTCACGGTTGTCCTTAGACAAAAAACACATCGGGTTGTATAACAACAACAATATTTATTACATTACTTGCTACCGCTCGTTTACAACAGCTCCTCTCGGAGATTCGGTCAGGTCCCGACTGAGGGGATCGTGTGACATCACACTCTCTCCCTTTACAAATGAACGCCCTCTAGAGGCAGGCTCTAAGTAGGAAAGTTAACACATCCAATCATTTTATACAATTTAGTACAGTAAGAAATGAATAAATAATAATGCAAATTACAAATAATGCAGAGCAAATATTAATGTATACAGTTAAATTATTAGATCTACAGATTTTAGTTTCATAGATACGTTACAAAGGCCTAATTAGATTTTCGTGAAGCAGACTATTTTTGACAATACCTTATATCAAAATTAGATGACATTTTTATCTTTGTCTCGATAATACGTATTCTTGTAGTCATATTATTCAATCAAGTTCAATAATATGTTGCGTTTAACACTTTTCTTTTAAATTTGAATATTTTATTTATTTCCACAACTGGATAACAACCTTCGATATGTGATCAGGCGTCTCGATGCAAATACAATAAAACTTGCATTTTAAGTTTATCACTAATCAGTACTGACTATTAAAAAGCGTAGTGACTGACTCAAAACATCTTACTTTGCATTGGATTTATTAATGTAAAATGCACTTCAATCGAGCATATGATTGATTGTTTAATAATGTCGCACTAAGAAGAAAACCGAAGCAGAATAAGAAGTTATTCTTGCTCAGAACAAAATTCAAGGTACAGCAGCACTTTTAAGAACATAGCCTATAAGTCCGCACCACCCTGCTCTTTGGAAAAATCGAGATGTCGAAAAATTAACTGACAGGTTGCTCGCAGAGGCTGACAGCAACGATTAACAACAATGGCGGCTATTTAGAATTAGAAGTATGGAGGGGGGGAATTTATATATAGACAAAAAATAACATAGAGTTCGAGGAATATAAAGGAGAAAAAATTCACAAAATTCAAAATTTAGCTACAAAATGGTAAGTGTTCGACGCTTTCTGAGCGAATTTGGACAGAGAAGTAAAACATGATTGTTGTGACATGTACTGTGATTTAGTTTTAATACTATTGTGTAGTTTTTTTTTCATTATTTTTTTTGAAACTTTGATTAATACAATAGAATAAAAAGGAATAATATTATATATGCATTACAATTAAATACAAATATTTCAAGAAATAAAAAAAACTGATTGATAATAAATTCATTAAAAAAGTAGCGTTAGTTTAAAATAAACAACAACAAAAAATATAATTTTTCCAAATTCAACAAATGAGTTTACATAAGCCCTTTTTTATACCTCATTGCACTATAGAATAAGCGAGAAAAAAATAAGTGATACTCTTATATACATTATTTGTGCTTCATGACATTTAATTAGGTATTCAAAGCAATACAGTCATGCAGGGTGTTTCGAAACTCCTGGGCAAGAATTTAAGGAGTGATAGAAAACATCTAAACAATGCACAGGCGAAGAGAAAGCGTTGAGCATGCATGGCTATGCTTTCTGAAATCTACGGTAAAAATGACGATGTGTGATAAAACTCGCTCTTTAGGCTTTCCATTATAGCGCCATCTAGTGGTTCACGGCTTGCTCTCCACCTGTGAAATGTATGGCAAAAATTGCTTGTTTAGATGTTTTCTGTCACCCTTTAAATTTTTACCCATAAATTTATATCATAGCAAGAAAGATACAATGTAAAATAAGTTTTTCGGAGTCATATATATATATATATATATATATGTGTGTAGTCTTTGTTTTAAAAGCAACGTCAAGTGTCTTTATTATCGCCTGACGTAGGTATCCACATATTCATCCCCTTGGCAACTTTTCCCTAAATGCTGCAGTTGTTACGCGATTCTACATTTATTTTTTGAAGTGCTTCGTGAAACGGCCGCAACGCATGCGTCTACACACTTCGTGCCGATTATATTTTGTCCATATTTTCGTAAATATACACGCATTATTTTTTTTAATAATTTAAGAAGCGAAAGGCAAGATAATTAAGTGATAAGTCAGCAGAGTTTATACAAATGTTTTGCTCATAATTCCTAGTTTTAGGTACCTAAAATGGAATAAAAATTTAATTCTTCTCTAAAAAATTGGGGGAGGATATCCTCCTTCTCTCTTCCACTGGTCAGCAGCATTCACGCCTTTTTTAGTGTGATTTCTTTAAGCAAGTGGCATTTTCTTATCCACTCCGGAGTCAACATTTTCCGTTATTCCTTCCGACAAGAATCGAAGAGGAGAGGTTAAAATCTGAAACCATTTGCGGCTAATTCTTCTGCTAGAAATACATTTAGATCTAAGATTTTAACCTTGAAACTAGTTTTTAGACGAATATCTGTTTGTGTGGTCTTTCGTCATCATCGATGCCACTCGTTCAATTATTAGTATAGATTTTCTGAATAAATATGGCCTGTTTTTTATGTTGTCGACATTAATTATTAAAAAGCTTATCGAGACCCATTAAATTTCTTTAGTGTTAACATTAGGTTCATCAATAGATAGTCATTAATTATCTTTGACAACAATTGATAACGCTTAGATCTCCAGATATTATAATTTTAGCAGAGAGATTCAAATCTTAACCGTTAGAAATGACGAACCGCTTTCCATTCAAAACAATATCAAGTCTCAAATAATCGCAAAAGGTTCTTAAGTTGAAGTAATATTACGAAGAACATCCAGAAGGGTTAAGAAGTAAGTTACGAAGAACATTCGAAAATGTTGCAGCAAGAGCTTCGATGTAGCTCGCGAAATTCAGCTTTTTTTCTACCTAGTTTGGCGACTCTTGTAGTTTAATGTAGTTCGACGTACTGTTGAAAAAATTGGTAAAAAAAAAAGCACATCGTCTAAAAGAAAAACAAAATGGTGCTAATTCGGGCATATACTGTACCAATTTCGGAATTAGCCGACCATCCAAAGATTGTTGGGAACTGAAATATTTCTTTTCTTTCCCTTAACTGAAATTTAGATTAATATAGACCTCTCTTTTTCAACATTTGAGTACTATCTTATTTTTTATTGGATAGATAAGTACGCAGTAATATAAAATATCGGAAAGGAATCATAGAAAACGCTTTCAGAAATCTAATTCAAGGCTACAAATTTCATATTCGCTTAGTTTAAATTTTGTCAATAATCAATGTGAATTGTTTCAATTATTGTACGTCGAATTAGTTATTCGATTCCAATTTCTTTATCAGAGGTGAATTTTTGTTGAATGAGCATATATTTTTCATTATTTATTAAATTCCTACTATTAGCTCACATTCTCCCTATATATATCTTGTTCAAATTTTCAATCGTTAATAAAACACTTTTTATTCATCCACTCAAGTTCAAATACATTTTTTTAAACTTGTAGTGGATGACACTTGATGTTAATACAGTTTGTAGTGTTCCCCTCCCCTCTGAGCAATGGTTCAGAGCCTCCGCTACGCGGTGCTGGCAATACTGCCCTCGAGGAGGGAGTAGTGAGTTTTGAGTTTGTTCGGAATTGAGTGAATTTTGTGAAAATTCTGATTCCGTGGATTTGCGAATCGCAATGGCTTTCCTAGCGAAAGGGAAAAAAAGAGGACTTGCAATACGTCGCTCGAGAAATGGGCATCGAGAATGTTTCAGAGATGACAGTTATGACATTGAGGAATGCTATTTTGAAATTGGAAGGGTATGAGGAAGAATATGTTAGAGAATTGCTCAATACGCAGATAGAACATAGAAAAGAACAAGAGGAAAGAGATGAAAGGAAAAGACAAGATGATGAAAGGAAACGCTCGCAAGAAATGGAATTTGAAATCCAGAAATAACGCTTAGAAAACGAAAGAATTAAAATAAGCGAAACAACTAATTCAGAAGTCGTTTTTAAATCGAAAGCAGAGCTCCAAAACTTTCTCCCAAAATTCGATCCGAAGAACAACGATATTAGCTTATATCTGGTGTTATTTGAGAGACAAGCGAAAAGAGCTGAAATCAAAAAGGAAAATTGGACTTCTCATTTGATCAGATTATTGCCATACGATGTTGCACACATCATCGCACGTGCAAATGAAGAAATCACGAACGATTACGATAAGGTGAAAGAAATTCTCCTGAAAAGATATAAGTTAACACCAGAGAAATTTAGACAAATGTTTGTGAAGCATCAGAAAAAACAAGATATCACTTGGGGTGATTTCGCATACGAACTGAAGAACTATTTTCACGAATGGATTCGAGGCTTACAGGTTAACACTTTTGAAGATTTGTGTGACCTGATGATTACTGACCAAATCAAAAGAAGAACTCCGCCAGAAATGTATGATCATTTTATTGACGAATGGACACATTTCAAAAAACCGGATCAAATTGCCTCAAAATTAGACGATTATGAAAATGTCAGAGCGAGTGTCAACAGAAGACCGAGAGAAAATTTCCAAAGAGAGTATTCAGCTTTTATCAAACGTCCGCCATGGGAAGAACAGAAAAATTTACCAGTACGGAGATATATTGCACCTCATTCAAGAGAAAATACCAGAACTCCAAAGAAGGAAGAAATAAAAACATCAACGAAAGAATGTTATATTTGTGGATTACAACACCTGGCGAAGAACTGTCCAAAGAGATACAAAGCGACGGTAGTGAATGGTTATATCGATAGACACAAGCAAGATGATCAAGCAGTGACCGCAGAAATTCGAACCGAGTTCCTTTTAGAAAGCATAAATAAGAAAGAATCAAGCGAACCAAAATTAGCTATGAGTGATCTCCAATATGTTGAAGTTGCTGTCAACGGAAAGAGTGCAACGGCTTTAATTGATTCCGGATCGATGATAACTGTGTTGAACTCGAATCTCATTTCGGATGAAAAGAATGAGGAAGGGAAAATAATTTTAAAAAGCGCATTCGGAGAAAAAATAGAAGCTTCTCTTTCCAGTGTTCAATTATGGATAAAGAACAAGAAAAACGAAGCATTTTCAAAATCCATTCAAGTATTAGCAGCGATCACAGATAAAATCCAAGGTCAAGCGATTATCCCATTAAATATATATCAAATGTTGAAAGAGAATACAAACGAAACCACAAGCGATGAATCAACATCAGAGATTTATGGAAATTGCTGTGGGGGACAGAAGTCTGATTTCATTACAACAGGAAGAGCAGAAAGCGGAAAACATATATTAGAAAATGAAGAATGTTTATGTTTGGAAATATTATTTCCCACTCAGGAGGAGAATGAATATCAACATCGCGTGAGTGAAAGAGCATTATTAAGAGATCAGCAGTTAAAATGTGATACGTTGAAAGCTGTATGGAAACAATTTAATTTGAAAAAAAAAAACTTTTATTTGAGAGATGATCTACTATTCCACGACGATAAAGTAACTGGAGAAAAGGTGGCTCAACTGGTTTTACCTAAAATTAGAAGACCTCAAGTATTGAAATTGGCTCACGAATCTGTTTTTGGAAGTCATATGGGATTCAAAAAGACCAGCGAAAGAATTCGTTTTAACTTCTGGTGGCCTGATTTGAAGAAGGACATTTTAGAGTATTGCAAATCTTGCAATAACTGTCAATTAAGAAGCCAAGAGAAAGCTACAGATAAAGTACCTATAACCCCTGTTCTTAGACCAGATTTACTTTTCGAGGTCGTGAATGTTGATATAATTGGCGAGATTGACCCACCTTCGGCCAGAAAACACAAATACTGTCTTGTTATGATAGACCAGCATTCCAGGTGGCCGGAAGCGATTCCTCTTCGATCGTTGTCTGCTAAAGCTACATGCGACGCGTTAATGGAGATATTTATGAGGACAGGAATTCCAAATGTCATTGCCAGCGACATGGGTACTAATTTCACTTCAAAGTTAACTCAAGAATTCATGAAGCGCTTAGTCTGTACCCCACAATTTTCAGTTCCTGGATACGCAGCGTCGAATGGACTCGTGGAGAGGTACAACAGAGTATTAAAAAATTCATTGCACCACGTGATTAGGACAGATCCAAGTAATTGGGACAAATTGATCCCGTACTTGCTTTTCGCATACAGAGAAGTCCCGAACTGTACAACGGGAGTTTCACCTTTCAAGTTGATGTATGGACGAACAGCTAGAGGTCCCCTGAGTGTGTTAAAATCAAGCTGGTGTGGCGACATTGCCATTCCGTTGAACATAGGAAAATCCGTGGTTGACTACTTACAAGAACAAAAGATGAATTTGGAGATGGCTGCTGAGCAGGCGTCATTAATTGCCTCCGGAAGACAAGAAGCTTATGCAAGATATTTCAATCGCAAAGCTCGTTCCAAAAGTTTTGAGATGGGCGAAAAAGTATACTTATTGATACCTGATTCAACGAACAAGCTCTACGCGCAGTGGACCGGCCCTGGAGAAATAGTTGGTTTGAATCCTCCTCACTCTTATAAAGTGAAATTGAGTGATGGAAAAATTCGGCATTGTCAGGTGAATAAGATAAGGAGGTATTACCCAAGATTAATGCAATCGGTATGATATTCGAAGACGATGAAGACTTCGGTGAAGTTCTTCCCACTCCAACTTCTCTGAGGCCCGGAATGAAAGAGTTATTGGAGCATATTGATGTAAGCCATCTGGAAGATGAGGAAGAAACCAAATTGCTAAAATTGTTAAGTGAGCACCAAAAACTGTTTACTGGCAATGTAAATATTGCTAAAGTTGATGCTCATAAAATCAATTTAAAGCCAAACGTCGAACGGAAAAAACCGTTCATGTACAGGATTCCTGAAGCATTGAAGGGAAAAGTAGATCAACAAATCCAAGAATTATTGGAATTAGGGTTAATCGAGGAAAGCAACGCTGATATTGCATATCCGGTAGTCTGTGTGAATAAGAAAGATGGATCCATGAGATTGTGCATCGATTACAGGGCGTTGAACTGTGCAACGGTAACGGATGATTTCCCTATGGAAGACGCAACAGAATTGATCCAGTCGATTGGAAGAGCTAACGTAATAACTACTTTGGATCTTTTGAAGGGATATTGGGCAATCCCGATGTCGGAAGAAAGTAAAGATTTTACTTCTTTCAAAACTCATCGCCAAATGTATAGATTTAAAGTCATGAGTTTTGGGCTGAAAAACGCATCTGCTACTTTTCAACGGGTAATGAATAAAGCACTTGCTCCTTATAGAGAATTCGCCCGTGCGTATATAGATGGCATCGCCATATTTTCGAAAAATTTCAGTGAACATTTGCAGCATTTAAACATCATTTTATCGAAGTTGGAAGAATTAAACTTCACTGTGAACCTTAAGAAATGTGATTTCGTGAAACCCCATGTGAAATTTTTAGGACACGTTGTAGGTTCAGGAAAACATCAGCCTGATCCTGAAAAGGTGCGTGCAATAAGAAACTTAGCATCTCCGACAAATAAGAAAGAGTTGCGTAGTGTTCTCTGTTTGTGCAATTATTATCGCGAGTACATTCCCAAATATTCGGAGCTTGTGTATCCCCTCACGGAGTTAACTAAAAAGAGAGTCTCCGACAAAATTCCATGGACTGATAAACATGAAGAAGTGTTCAAAAAATTAAAAGGTACGCTTGCCAATGTTCCTTCCTTGTATACTCCTGTGATGAACCGGCCGTACATCATTCATTCAGACGCTTCATCAGTTGACATTGCTGCATGTTTATCCCAAAAATTGGATGAAAAGACTTACCCAATATCTTTTGCGATTCAGAAACTGACCAAGGCCCAGCAAGCTTGGTCAACCATTGAGCGGGAAGCATTCGCGATTGTGTGGAGTTTGAAAAAGTTTGAATCGTGGGTGTTCGGCACCGAAATTGAATTCTACACGGATCATAATCCGCTCTCATTTTTAACCAAAAGTGCACCGCAATCGTCTAGACTGCAAAGGTGGGCATTCTCCCTGCAAAGAGTTAACCTAACTCTGAAACATTGTGCGGGAGCTAAAATGCCTTATGCAGATGCGTTATCATGCTTAGTGTGAACATTATCAATTATTGCTGAACGCAAGGATATATTTTTTATTTTTTTATATGTGTGTTTGTGCTAGTTCATGTGTTCTTTCCATTCTTTTACATTTAGAATATCTTATTAATTTGAGTCATTTTGAAATCTAGAACTTTATATTATTTAATGTTTTATAATGTGTGTGATTTGTGATAATTTGTAATGTGTAATATTGTTCGCGTTTAAGTATTGCTTCTTTTCTTATAATTATTATAATGCATTTAATGTTAATAATTGTGAACTAATTTTGCATTGTGTGAATATTTTGAGTATTAATTTTGAGAGTTTCAGCTGCTGAGTTAAGTTTGTACACAAATGTAACGTCAGAACTTGGTGGGGAGATGTAGTGTTCCCCTCCCCTCCGAGCAATGGTTCAGAGCCTCCTCTACGCGGCGCTGGCAATACCGCCCTCGAGGAGGGAGAAAAAAAGTGAGTTTTTTGTAGAGTGAGTTGAAGGTCTCAGTAGCAGGGGAGCAGTTGATTAGGCCTCCCTAGGAGTGTTACGAGCCTATTTTAATCTCTAAATAAAGTTTTGTTAAGTTTTAAAAGGCGTAACTCATTTCACTATATCTTCGAACCACAATCAAACATTACACAGTTTTTTTCAAGTATCAATTCATTAATTAAATTTAATTGTTGAAAATGCAGTTCAGCCCAACCACTTAACGTTCAGCCAAAAAAAAAATCGCTAAGTCCACGAAGAGGTCCAGGGTAGCCACATTTGGCAAAATACCGCCAAATAATGCCTATCGCCAAGGGTGGTTGGGCTAAACTGCATTCCAACCATTTAATTTACCAGATGAATTAAGAAACAAGCCAATGCTTCTACTATGTCATTTGTCTTGCAATGGCAAAGTTGGTAAAGCGTCGGAGTAGAATCTTCATGCCTTTGGATCAAATCTCGTCGAAGTATAAAATTTTTTCATTTGATTTTCAAATAATTATTTTTAGTTTTATATGGGAGAAATTTTTTTTTCTCTTATATAAAATATATAGCTGAATATAAATTTAGGAATAAATACCGTCAGTGACGAAGCGTGTAGAACGCTGGAAAAAAAATTTCTTTTGCCACTTAATATTGTGATTCTGTCACATGTATATACATATTTATATTAATTGTAATTATTTAATAAAAAGTAACTAAAATAATTTTTTCTCTGTTGACCTAAGTAGGAAATGACTTAACAGGTCAATTGAAAAGTCCCCGGCCTGACACATAGATGGCGCTACTAGAATTAAATCCATATGTTTTTTAGTTAGCCCTAACCCTCAAAAGATGCGTGTATAAATTTGACAGCTGTCGGATCATTAGTTTGTGAATTATAGCATTTTGAGTGAAGCAACGTTTGTTATTGTGAAAAAAATGGATAAAAAGGAATTTCGCGTGTTGATAAAATATTGCTTTTTAAAGGGAAAAAATACAGTTGAAGCAAAAACTTGGCTTGATGCCGAGTTTCCGGACACTGCTCCAGGAAAATCAACCATCAAGGATTGGTATGCTAAGTTTAGACGTTGTGAAATGAGCACCGAAGACGGTGAACGCCCAAAAGAGGTTGTTACCGACGAAAACATTAAGAAAATCCACAAAATGATTTTAAATGACCTTAAATTGAATGAAATAGCAGATACTCTAAAGATATCAACTGAACGTGTACATCATATCGTTCACGAATATTTGGGTATGAGAAAGCTCTGTGCAAAGTGGGTGCCGTGCGAGCTCACTTTTGACCAAAAACAACGACGAATTGATGATTCGGAGCAGTGTTTGAAGATGATCAAGCGTAATAAACCCGAGTTTTTGCGTTGATATGTGACAATGGATGAAACATGGCTCCATCCTTTCACTCCGAAGTCCAATCGACAGTCATCCGAGTGGACTGCACACGATGAACCCACTCCAAAGCGTGGGAAAACGCAACAGTCGGCTGGCAAGGTTATGGCGTCTGTATTTTGGGATGCGCATGGAATAATTTTCATTGACTACCTTGAAAAAGGAAGGACCATCAACAGCGACTATTACATAGCATTATTGGACCGTTTGAAGGACGAAATCGCCGAAAAACGGCCGCATTTGAAGAAAAAGAAAGTGCTGCTTCACCAAGACAATGCACCGTGTCACAAGTCAGTGAAAACGATGGCAAAAATCCATGAATTGGGCTTCGAATTGCTTCCTCATCCACCGTATTCTCCAGATCTGGCCCCCAGCGACTATTTCCTGTTCTCAGATCTCAAAAGAATGTTCGCTGGGAAGAAATTTTCGTCGAATGACGAAACTGAGGCCTATTTTGAAGCAAAGGACAAATCGTACTACAAAAATGGTATGGAAAAGTTGGAGGGTCGCTATAATCAGTGTATCACCCTTGAAGGTGAATTATGTTGAATAAAAAAAAAACTAATTTTGCCAAAAAAATGTTTTTTTTTTTTACTGTGGTAGGCCGGGGACTTTTCAATTGACCTGTTAAATTTTTTTTTTATATATTACTTATCAATCATTATCTCACCTAGTTGCAATGGAGTACGTGACCACTTTGTCATAATTACACTCTCAGACAAAATAACATATCTGAATCAAATACTTATCTAGTGTTTTTACTCCAAAGTTGTTATGTCTGAACACAGGATCTAACTATCAATCGTACTGTAAGATTTTAGTTCTTCATTTTATTGTTAATACTTGCATGACTGATCCTAAAGAATTTTTTCGAGTAAATATATATTTGCAACACTTGAAATTTCTTTGTTTCAAATTAGAAGATTGTTTGGATTAGAAAAATAATATGTGGTGGTTACAAAAAAATAATTCCAAAATATTATTTTGAATCCGATTTTCCTGATGGTGATATTTTTGATTCAACTCAAAAATATGAATATGATTTACCATCAAGTATAGACTCCCTTCAGGAAGTTATTTTGTGAAAAGAATTTTGGATGAACAAACTACAACAAGTTGATATTCGAATAATATGCTTTCAAATTTTCTCTAATGTTTCCTAATGTACAATATATTTTAATAATTATTTGTATTCAAGAAATCACAACTGCTATAGCAGAAAGATCCATTAGTGCTTTCAAAAGAATAAAGACATTTTTAAAACCCACAATGGTTCAAGAAACAATGAATGGTCTGAGTGTGCTAAATATATACAAAGGCATGAGATTAGATCCTATAGAGATTCTAGATCTATTTGCAATGAAGCATGCCCAAAAATTATAATTACAGTTTTATTTAAGCCCTTTAAATACACTGTTTTGTGTCCAAAAGCAAATACTTAAAAATATGACCGTGTCATTTTTTCGGGATCCGCCACTGCCTAAATGTATATTTATCTTTTATCATTAGAAATCTAGAAAGGTAACTGAAATCTTGAAAAGGTGAAGTTCGAATTCTCTGATGTCAGTTGGCAACAATGTAATTTTTTTTTTAAAAAAAATTAATTAATATTTGAATTTTTTTTTAAAAAAAACTCTCGACCAAACTTCCCCTCCCCATTCAGCTATAAGTATTTAATGTTAATTTAATCTCAAATGTACAAATTAGGCATCTCTTACTAATAATAAATTCAAATTTAATACAATTTGGATTTGCTCCAAAAAATAGAAATTCAAAACTGTTTTTATTGAATTGTATTTTTAAAGACTTGATGATCGTATTTTCACAATTTTTAACACTACACACACATATTCCACAACTCTGGAAGAGAATGTATTTTTAGATATGAATAGTTATAAATAATATTTTCAATCTAATATATCATAAATATATTACTTTTTAATGTTAATAAAGGACTAAATGCGGGGGGGGGGGTAAAAAACTTAAGCGGATGTTTTATTTTAAACACGGTTTTTTTGCTATATAGTCTTTGAAACAGAAGTTAAAATTATTTCATAAAAAACTGAGATTAAAGTCTGATATTCGTTGCTCGTTTGATTTAAGTATCAAATTCAATAGAACATTTGGCGTGAGATTTCGTTTTCAAGAGAATAGTTGGGGGAGAATAATAGAAAAAAAGGTCCAGAACACGTTTTTGGGAGAGCAATTCGAGCATGAACTCTACATCCGCGCATGAGGTGACTGCTCTCTCGGTAGCACGTCACGGCTTCCTAAAACCTATCGAAAAAAGTAATTTCTCGAAAAGAGTCTCATTTTAAACTAGTCATCAAACCGACAACTTACACTATTTTTCACATAAGGAAAAGGTAAGAGCTACTTTGCAAAATATATTCCTTCATGTTATTTTGTTTATTATGTCAAATTGACAAAATGAGTCAGAGATGTATGTGAGGTGTTCCACAACGTAGTAGAAAAGCAACAGTTACGAAATCTTATCAATTATGATCTTGGGGGGAAAAAAGAGGTCAGGCCAGTCGTTCAACCGACCAAAGAAAACACTAATCCTTTACTCATTGTTTACTTCTTGCATCAAGGTCAAGTTTATTAATTATATAAGATGAAGAAACTAACTCGAGTGTGTGCATAATATTATATGACTTAATTTTCGTTTTTCATATACTTGTGTGTGTGAAATTTACTTGTTAAACACACTTCAGACGAGAAATAACTTGAGAAGTCAATGTATATAATTATGTATTTTTTAAATTCTGAAGTTAAAAGCTTGTTTTAATTCAGAGTAATAGGAAGTTTTACGATTTATTCAGTTAATGCGAGTAACACTTGTCCAAATGTTCAAATTAAGCTATTTGAGTAAAAATGAAATTATTGTGTAGAAGATGGATAAATATTAAAGTTTGTCAATGGAAAGTTCGTTAATAAATGCTATCATTTACTCTTATCTTTAAATATTTATATATACATAAATACGAAATGCTTATTCTGTAAATACTGATATAGAAAATATTTAAGTATGCAAATAAAACATTTTTTATTCATATAGTTACGGACATACTTATTATATTTCCGAATTATAATTTACTTTTACGAATGATATTGAAAAAAATTTATTTTCATTTCTTGGATTTATGACTTTGAATTTAAGGATCTTGTTCATAATTTATTGTAAGAATGGTACGTGGATAACGTTCTTGATCTCATATATAAACATTGTTTATTTAATTTATGAAAAATACAGATAATTACAATTTTATGATAGTGGTAGCTGGGCTTCGTATGTTTTTCCTAGAGTTGTTACTTAAATTAGTTAAAAGTATTACAATATTTTCAGACTTATTACTAATTATCAAAAAAGACCAACCTTCCGAAGTTTTGATTTATTTGCAACAATAAAATACGTTAAAAAAAATACGCGAATCTCACTCTTATTTCTCGGGTGAAAATGAATATAATATTTGATTTCTTGTTTTCAAGTTTATTATTCTTTAATTAACATTTAAATAGTAGAAAAACTTTCTACTATATATAATGTTTTATTACCGGTTTTATTTTGTTTCCAACTATAATATTAAAAAAATTTATTTATTTTCTCCTTTTTACCACAGTTCAAATTTATTTTTTGCGTGGTGAAATTTGAATACTTATTTATTTGAAATATGGATTTATTTTACAAGTGCAATCACTTTAATTCGTTAATAGTTTTAATAAAGATTAATAGGACGTAAGAAAAATACATTTATCACCATACTGAAATGGAACTAAGAGGAATTGTTATCAATAGTTGGCGGAGTAACATTAATAGGACAGATGACGAATCTGCTCAACCAAATTTACATATAATAGTTTAAATCACTTAATTTTGTTAATAGTAGCAACAGCATGAGTACAAATTCTGCACAAAAGAGTTTAATTTTTCGTCTTTTTTATTGTATTTTTAATATTCTTTGCACTTTTTGCAATATTTATCTTGCTTTCTCTTTCCGTGTTTTACGCATTTTCTTTCCATACTTTTCATGCAGTTTTTAAAAATTAATACTGACTCACTCGTTCTGATAAAATAGGACGGTGGAAGCCACATCTAGAAGCAAAGATAAATAAAATGTGAAAAGGGAGACAGATTAAAAGATGGAGAAAGAAATGGTAGGAAATTATATTATATATAGGAGTTAAAAGAGAAAAATTATTCATCATAGAGAAAGATTAAACATATTTAAACTACTGGCATAAATTACGAGGTTCCTAATTTAATAAATTAAATTTTATCCTCTCATCTGAAATAAAAGGATTCGATTTTTTTCGTCGAAAAGTCGATTTTTTTTTTGTATTACTTAGTAATATTATTTTTCGATTGTTTTTGTGTATATGAGAAATAGAAGCTGGAGAAAGTGAAATCGAAAAATGTAAGCAAACAAATTTTGGGTCTTGACCACGCCCCTTTTTAGAAATGTCAGTACTTTTATGCTATTTTTTTTCATTAACAACTTTTTGAAAACTTATTTCATTTCGCTTTAATCATAATTATAACGCTTTCTGTCTTTCTCAGTGGTTACAGCTTTCATTACAAGCGATTTGGTAATATCCAGCGTTTCTTTGTAATGTGTTTATCGATCTAATTCTAATTACGTTTCTTATTAATAATTGCATAATTTGTGTTCTTATTTATCATATATTTTCACACATATATAATATTCAGATGTTATATTACGCAAAAAGTTGTAAAATTCTTACACACACACACACACACACACACACACACATATATATATAATTGCTATTAAGAAAAACTTACAGTTAAAGTTTTCAAAGAGTATTTTAAGTTAATTTGACGCATTCAATAGTTTTTTTTTCCTTCAAAATTACAATGTTTTATATCATGGGTGTCTAAACTATGACCGTTTTGAGGGCCATTAAAAATGCTGGGCCACACATACAATATTTATTTTTAACAAATTGAAATAAAAATTACCTTTATGTAGTTTTATTAAAATAAATTAACTTCTTTTTACTATAATTTTTTTTTAAAATTTGAATTAGATATGTATAGGTACATATTTATTTTAAATTTGTAAAAGTTTCGTTTCATTTAGTTTGGATTTCATAAAGATGAAAAAAATTCAAATTAATGAGATGGATGAATTTGCTTTTGTTGAATAAACAAATCGATATCGGGTTCAATAGACGAGGTTCCAATTCTTAATGCATTTTCAAGATGCTTGTCAGTGATCTTTGTCCTATTTTTTTATGCTTCATTTTTGAAAATAATTGTTCTCTAATATAGGTTCTGACAAAAGCTGAAGACATTGTTAAAGCATGATTGTGAAAATTAGGATATTTATCGCGGGGTAAGCAACCTTTATAAAACTCCAGTAAAGAAACATTCCCAAATTTTTCTTTCAGTTGAATGTCACTTTGCAATTCAATGCATTCCATTTGAAGGTAACTTATTTATTTCTGAAAAAAGTGGGGTAAAAAATATGTTGAAATACACTTCATTTTTTCGAAAATCTTGAAATTTACTTTCAAACTCTTGAATTAAATTAAAAATTAATGCTGCATATTTTGTGTAACTCACAGGTTTATGTGCAGCCAAAGTATTGAAATGTGTCAAATCTTTTACTTTTATTTGATTTTTTTCTTTGAAATCTCAAATTTAAATCATACAAATGTTCTTTTAAGTCTACTAAAAAAACTAAATCTAAAACCCAATCTCCGTCTTCTAATTCAATCACAGGTTTCCCTTTTGTTTCCATAAATATTTTTATTTCGGTTCCTAAATCGTAAAATCTTTTGAGCATTTTCCCCTTACTGAGCCATCTTACATCTGTATAATAAATAACATCAGCAAATTCAGTGCCCATTACCTTGATAAATTCTTGAAATTGTCTATGATTAAGTCCTTTTGCTCTTATAAAGCTAATGGTTTTTATAACAACGCTTAATACACTTTCCATTTTTAAAATTTTTTCCACATAAATTACCCTGATGTACAATACAATGATATGTTATCAAGATCGTATTGCCGGCAGCGACGGCAACTAAGATGGCATAACTAAGATGTTTTTATTTAAATTTTTATTTCAAAATAAATGTCAACGAGTCGATTATATTTGAAAAATATTCCAAACATTTATTTTTTTTAATAAAAACGTGTAAATTTAAATTTTCATAATTTGTGTTTGTACCGCATTTTAAAGGCACGCACTTTAGACAAGCATGTTTTATATGGTTTTTCTCAACTTTGATCTTACACTACATCAGAGCATTTAAAATGCCACTCCTTCCACATATATTTACCAATAACCTTTATTTTTTGGTGTGTTATATGTAATTCATACAACAAAATTAGGGGTCCGTTTGCAATAAAAGGAATACTTATTTTTTTAAAAAACATTTAAATATAAGTGATATCGGACTTTTTGCTGAGTTTTAGCATACTTTTGAACTTTTGATTTGTTTTTCTCCAAAACTGAATAAATTACTGTAAAATCTATTTCTAAAGTTGTTTAACATATTCTTGAGAATGTTACAGGAAATACTATATTAAAATATTAGTAAATACAATGGAAGGGAAACTTTGAATTTTTCCAAATTTTTTAAAAAGATTTAAAGTTGTAAGAACAATATATTCGTATTTTTGTATGTAATCTTTCTTAAATAGAAATATTGTATGGTACGCTGAAATAAAAATTTTAAATGCATAAATTTAAAAAAAAAAATTGTTTAAAGGGTACCAAATCTCTTAGGAAACAGTACTCTCTCAGTAATCCAGCAGTTATCGGCACCGCCAGATAATCGAAAAACAGATTAGTATCGATATCGACCGTATATCGATAACGCCTGATTAATAGAAAGTCACTAATAATAACACTATTAAAAAATTCGAAATAAAAACCAACCTTTTTAAAAACAACGTTTTTATATGGTGGCAAAGTTTATTAAAAAAAATTATAAAAATATTAGTTAAAACTTGTCGCAAATATCTAAATATTGCATTGTTAGGCAAATAAGAACGGTTCCCAAAATTTCATAGCTCTAGCTTGATGGGAAGTTGGTTAAATTAACAATAGACAATTTGATGACACACTGATACACATACATACAGACACACACCAAGTGAAATACATAACAACGTTAAAACTAACTAAAATTAATTAATCCGGTAAATTAAATGGTTGGAATACAGTTTAGTCAAACCACTCTTGGAGATAGGAATTATTTGGCGGTATTTTGCCAAACGTTGCTAAATTGGTCCATGACAACAACAATCAGCAAAAATTTCAGTGCAAGTTTATGTTACAAATTGCGCAAGTGATTAGGCTAAACTGCATTATTTAAAAATATGAGTTAAAACTTGTCACAAACGTTCAAATATTGCATTGTTAGGCAGTATGAACGATTCCCAAAATTTCAAAGCTCTAGCTAGATGGGAAGGTGGTTAACGATCGAAAGTTGATTGTACACACCAAGGTGAAATTCAGAAAAACGTTTTAATAAAAAAATAATAATTCGAGATAAAAACCAACGTTTTTAAAAACAACGTTTTTATATAGTGGCAAAATTTATTAAGAAAGATTATTGAAATATTAGTTAAAACTGGTCGCAAATATCTAAATATTGCATTGTTAGGCAAGTAAGAACGGTTCCCGAAATTTCAGAACTCTAGCTTGATGGGAAGTTGGTTAATTTAACGATAGAAAATTTGATGACACACACACACAGAAACACGAACTAAGTGAAATACATAAAAACGTTAAAAGTAACTAAAATTAATTAATTAATTCGGTAAATTAAATGGTTGGAATGCAGTTTAACCCAATCACTCTTGGCGACAAGATTTATTTGGCAGTATTTTGCCAAATGTGGCTACCCTGGTCCGTTTTACGGACTTAACGTTCAGCCAAACAAAAAAATCGCCAAGTTTGATGCCAATTTTTGAAATCGCGCCAAGTGGTTG
The DNA here is from genome assembly GCA_019974015.1 of Nephila pilipes. NCBI lineage: Eukaryota > Metazoa > Arthropoda > Arachnida > Araneae > Nephilidae > Nephila > Nephila pilipes. The sequence continues at coordinate 30,189 of BMAW01065886.1, forward strand.
GGATAAACTGCATTATTGAAGAAAATACTAGCTAAAACTTGTCGCAAATGTCCAAATATCGTATTGTTAGGCTAGTGAGAACGATTCCCAAGGTTTCAGATTTCTAGCTTGATGGGAAGTTGGTTAAATTAACGATCGAAAATTTGATGACACACACACACACACATACACACACACACACACACACACCAAGTGAAATTCAGAAAAACGTTTTAAAAAAGCTATGCATTATTGTATAAAATTTATAACAGTACGCGCAAATAAAGTGTCAAACACATGAAATTACTTAAATTACAAAAAAAAGTATTGTTTTGTATTGATATCCTGCATTATTCTGCTGAAATAGAAGACATAAAATAATTTTCTGATTTTTCAGTCGGTGTAAAAGCGTTGGATTATTCTTACAGCAGGATTATAAAAAAGGTTCTGTACTTTAATTAACGGTGTGGCCGTAATTAATTTAATTTTTTAGTCTAATGTAGGGGTCAAGGCGAAAATACACGGAATCTGGCTGCGAGGAATATTATCTGCTATATTACGATTTGATTTCCGAAAGACGAGTCCCCAAAGCGCTTCAACGGCATTAATATTTATTAAAATAGATGTTTAAAACAAAATATTTCAATTCCGAAAGATAATGAAATAAAAATTACACCCTTATTATTATATTTAAACAAGTAACATCAAAACGAATGTATCTAATTCAGTTAATTTATTGTATAGTCTCAAAACTTTGTTACCTTCTAAATTTTTGAAGTCATACATTATTTCATTAATTCACATTTTTTAAAAGTATCGTTAATAATAATAAAACTGTTTTATTTTATTCAAAGTAAATACATATGCCCTCTGAACTTAATGCTTTGGTCCCCATACACGAACATTGCAAATGTTATGTATTTAATGAAGCTTTTTCTTCTGAATTCAGTATTTGATGTCATTTTCAATATTTTAATAACAAATTTAAAGCAAAATAATTAAAATTTTGTACTAATGATATTTTTGTTTTAAGAAAAATTATCTGTCGAATATATCAGTCCAATTAATGTAAAAATTAATTTTCAGAGATGTTTGTTTTTAGACGTCAGGAAAGTAAGAAAAGTGGTTTTAATTCACTGAAAGAAACTAACGAATAAAAATTGAAAAAGTCTATCACGAATTGCCCCCCCCCCTCTTCGAACCCGATCCGTATCCAACCTCATCAATTGTCAGCCCATCCCGTTTTACCAAATTGCTGATCCGAGTTCAAACTTGTTTTTTCTTTGATTTCAACGAGAACATTGAAAAGTAAAGAAATTGCCAAAGGAAAAAAAAGTTTAAGCCCTGATAAGTGCATATACATAAATAAATTATAAGAGAATGAAATCTATTGATGAGAAAAAATTATGTTTGTTTCACAAGTTTCTATGAAATTAAATAAAAATATAGTTTGTTTCTTGTTCTTATGTTAAAATGAAGAGCATAAAATAATATTTCTGTTCAAAAACATTCAAATTTTCAAATGTAAAAATAATATTGATCTTAATTTATCTGCTATCATTTTTAAAAACCTTGAATTAGGCCCGAAGCAAGCTCGTAACAAAATTTGACAGGTAATCTGATGATTATATTTAAACATCGAATTCTGTAAGATATAGGATATCGATATTAACTTTTTACTTAAAATGTCTTTAATTTGATGCAGTAATTTACTCAAGTAAATATGCGAGTATTTTTGGAGCAATAAATTATTTGTAATTCATTTTAATTTCTGTTTGATTTTGAGCAAATAGGAGTTCAATAAGGAAAGTGATAAGTCCCTCAAGAGATTAAATCTAGAATCACGAGAAAGAAGTTTACCATATAACATTAGTAGATATTCATTCGTAAAACTTAAGAATCTCGACAGAGTTTACGCATTTTAATTAAACATCCAGGGGGATGTTTAGTTTTTTATTTTTTATTTTTATTAACGTTGCACTAGAAGCAACATGAGGGCTATTAGCGACGGACCTCATAATTTTGAGCCTCGGTCAAGTGACGGCGACGACACCTGAGCTGGCCCCCCTCTGCTAACTTCCACACCAAGCCAATGGGAGGATTTTGGGCCCCGACAGATTTAACGTGCATCAGCCCCGGCTACACGGCTGATTTTTGATGGCCAAGGATCAAATTCCCGACTGAACGAAAATCACCGACAGCTAGTACACGACCATGACCACTAGGCTACCGCGGCCACAATATCCAGGGGGAAGCAACAGAGACTTACATACGAAGCACTGTGAATAGTCCTTATATTTCATGAAAAAAATACTTACAACTTATACTTAGTAACATGGCTATTCGCGATTCCTCCATCAATTAATACCTGACGTTTCTTTCTTTTCTCCAATCAAATAGAACGTGATGCAAATTTTCAAAAATTCCGAAGTGGAGTGAATAGATGAAATCTAGTAGTATAAAAGCCATAGAGAATTAAATTAAAGATAATTAAGGTTGTAGTAATAAGAAAAGTGTTAGTGTGACGTGCGCAGAAGTATTCTTGGCTTGTATAGCGAATTAGGGGAGATGAGGACTCAATGCTGTCGGAGCAATTACAGGCGGTATTTGAATCGTGTGTTGAAGAATATATGCATTCTTTGACAGATAATATAATTTGTTACATCTCTCGATAAAAATTTCAACTTCACGTCTAGACCACAGTTTAATCTTGTTTGGCGCAGCATAGCCATATCTGGCTCTTGCGCCAATAAACTTTACATTCACCCACTCTCAATTAAAAAAAAGTGAACTGTTTGAAAGCCCCCTTCCTTATTAGAGGAGTAAATAAACATATATTCTAAATAAAATTGACTATTTTATTTACTTGGTCTGCACTTGAATTTTTGACCTTATAATTAGAATAAGATGACGGACGAGATAGGTAATAGAACGCGGTCACAATCTTGATGTACAAAAAGAGACCTCGAAAGAATTAGAAGATATATAAATATAACCGGAGGGTGAGAAGGAACATAATATTTGAAAATCAAAAAATTCCTCAGATAGTTGTAGCTTGTAAAAGTGAACTCGAAGTCACTTTATGACGTAATAAGTGACATATGTAGTTAAAATTTATTTTGCTACAGGATCTGGAAGAATCAAATCCATTAATTTAAGTTTTTTTTTTTATATAAAATATGATATTGATTATACAAAGTTTCATATTTAAAAATCTGTCCCAGAAATTCACTTCTAAGTTCAATTTGGGGCAGATCGAAAGTTGTGTAAAATAAAAATTATAAGCATATTTTCGGAATCTCCTCAATGACGTACAATATAATCACATAAAGACTAATAATATTTAGGTTATTTTTCTTAATGAGATTCTTTCGAATTCCGCCATTTATAACACAGTTTATAACGAGTTGCCTTCATTATTGTTATTCAGAGACGAGTTCAAAATCAGTCAAATATCTTTAACCAGTTTATCCACTTTTATAAAAAGATAAACTAAAATAAATTAACAATGTGCTACGTTTACTTAATCACGTCCTGAACCAAATATTATATATATTGGAGGATTCAATTTTTCTTAATAACTACTGACAACAGACTTTCAGTAACTGGATGTGATTCAAGTGGGCTTTTAGTACGGGATCCGAACCCGTAAACACTATATAATATCTCGTCTCACAGTTTGCTCCATTATAATGATCCTATCAATCTCGTTGATTCCTCTATCTCTCATATCCTTTCCTGTTAACTAAACTTCTTGTATATTAATTTTAATTCACAGAAGTCAGGGCTCTTTCACAAGAAAGGTTCTCATATCAAATATCATTGTAAAGTAGCCCCCGAGTTTAGCTGAAGGGAAATGCACGAGTGAAAACGTTACAAGTTGCACTCCAAAATTGATCCAAGCAATACTTGCAAAAAATAATTCGGTAAAATAAAAATAATAGTGCTATCATATTACATATGTTAGAAACTCTCTATTTATTGGCACAAGAATTTGATGAACCAAAATGAACATATCAATAAGATTAAAGAAATATTTGGTGCTACGAGTACAAATTTAAAAAAAAAAAACCATTGGCGAATATAATTGCAAAATATAAAGTTATGCGAGAAAAATAAAAAAGTAAGATTAATAACTCCGAACTCTAAGGAATATCTTTTTGTCTAGAATTATTCGATAAAAAAGGCAAACCTTTTGAGGGGATATCATTTAACAAAATAGAAATAAAAATTTAAAAATATTATGAGTGGCTTAGAATTAAAAATTTTATTATTTGTATTATTTGAACACCAGCGTTAAATTTATTTAAATTAATTAGCTTGTTATTTACTTTTGTTCCATTCTTTCAAGCTGAAATTTTGTGAAATCACAACTAATTTAACTACTTTAAACGCATATAAACAACATGTCTGAGTTTTCAAGCAAAAGTTCTAGAATGATGATAATCGGCGAAAAGGATGTTAAATTGTTTTATATATATAATTCTCGAATTCATGACTTAAGGTATTTATTATTACATAAGTATTATTATTTATTATTAAGTTCTTAGAAATGGTAAATTAATAAAAATGATTCACAACAGTAAAAACAGTTCTTTGCCCTCTAAAACATGTCTTCTAAATAAAAAATGAAAATTACCTATAATTAAAAAAACGTAAAATTATGAGCAAATATCTTGGACATCGCTTTTATCTACAGCACATGATCAGAGCATAAGTTTAAGCTTGCAAAATCTGTGAGGTATCAATTAAAGAATGATATGTCGTCAAAGACTAGAACTTGATGATAGATATGAAATTAGCTTACCTTAAAGCAGTTATCCGTTGCAAAAAAGAGGCGTATTTGATTGAAATATTGGAGTTCCATTGACTTAGTCAAATTGAATGAACGTCTTCCATTCTGATAGTAATGCATCAATGATTACTTTTCTGACTGGTTACACTTCTAGCAACCTCGGTCTGTTAAATTTTACAAGATAGTTCTCAACATAGAAGCATTCTATTTTTGTAAATTGGAGCCATATAGAATTTGTTTTTCTTTTTCCCCTTCTTAGTCGGCTACCATGGTCGCCGAGTGGTCATGGCTGCGAGCTGATGGCCGGTTTTGTTTCCATCGATTCGTGGATTCGTGCCCTGGTGCAAAAAAAAAAAAAAAAAAAAAAAAAAACACACCGCATAGCAGAGACACCATGTTCGCTAAATATGTGGAGACTCCAAGTCCACCATTGGGGTGGTATGGAAGTTAGGAGAAGGGGTACTATCTCAAGTATCGTTCTCGTGACTTGGCCGAGGTTCAAAATTACGAAGTTCATCGTGAATAGCCTTCGTGCTATTTCTAAGGGCAGTATTAATAAAGATTCAATCAAAAAATATCTTTTAGTTAGTTCGAATTTCATTCAAGCTTCTCTCTAAGTAATTCGGAATAAATAACTGTTTTGATTATACATATATTTTTTGGGCATCTATACTCGTCGAAGTAAGAAATATCATTATGTTGCCATTTACAAATGAGCTTCGTAAAATGTGTGTAATTGGTTGGTTTTATTAACGTCGCACCAGAAGCAACACGAGGGCTATTGGCATAATGCCCAAGGACACCAAGCTTACCCAAAGGGTTCAGAGCTACAAACCATCCCCCGGGAGACAGAGGCCCATTGGTGACGGACTTCATAATTTTGAACCTCGGTTAAAAGACGAGGACGGCATATTCCTCACCTAACTTCCACACCATGCCAACATGAGAACTTGGAGGCTCGATAGATTTAACGTGCATCAGCATCGGCTTCACGGTGGGTCTTTAGTGGCATCAAGACTCGAGTCCTGGATTCGACTAAAACTGCCCGCCACGTGTCCGCGACCATGATCACTAGGCTACCGCGGACACACGTGGATGTGATCCGAAGTTTTCAATTTAAAAACTCTCTTTGGATTTCTTTGGAAATCGAGTGGAGCAGGTGCCATCAAATCTTCTTGGTGTTTTCTAGAAACACGAAATGAATAATTATGTTAAAATAAAGATATTATTAAGAACAAAAAATAGTGAAACACTGAGTTATAAAACGTTTTAGAAAAGAAAAAAAAAAAAAAAAAAAAAAAAAACTCTTTACAGTTCCTCTGTGGTTGAATTTTTCATAATTATTTTGACCTTAAAAATGTGTATATAATGTTTTTGAAAACCACTGTATTATATTAATTTGATTCCATAAACTTTCCAATATTTCTCTCTTTTTAATAGAGATGATATTAAACTCGACAAGGTCTATGTATGAAATAGATGCTAAAATTGGAAATTTTTTGGAAATTTAATCTATAACACTATTTTTTTTATCTTTTTACTTTAAATTAAAATTATCTTCATTTTAAATTTTTTAAGTTCTTCAATTGTTTCTGGTATTATATTTGAAATCAAATCTTGATGAAAAATATGTGAAAATTATATGGAATCAGGGAAACATTCTGCAACATTTTATTATGAAATATATCATTTTAATCACAACTTGTGTATCAAAATTTGTTTTAAATTTAGTTTAGATTTTAAATATTTATTCTTTGCAGGCTTCATGCTACCTATTTCCTGGTTTCTTAGCTAACGTGTGATTTGGAAAATGAACTCATGACTTCTTCATCGTGGCAGGAATGGACGGTAAGAGGATGACATAAAATACCTTAAGTATTATTTATTAAAAAAATATATATTATAAATTAAGTAACATTCATCATATTATTTTAAGTCATCAATAAATTAATGCCATTAGCAATTCAATTTGTTCTATAATTTATTTATGCAATATAGAATTGAATAGCTTTAAGTAATTTGTAAATGGATTATTTAAGGAGTACCTAAGCCATAAAAATTCTACAGTTTTCGTTTCTTAAAACACATTCAAAAGAACAAATATTTCTGGAGATTTCAAAAATCTGTATGAAAAATTCATTTTTTTCTAGAATTGCGGTTAAACATGTTTTAATCATAAACAGCATTCTTCATTTTTAAGATTTGATCATAGAAAGCTACAAAACTTTCATATATTTTCTCTTTGAAATGCTTAAGGCTCCCGTCTACCCGCCATTTTGATTTCGTGGACGTAATGTTAATCCTATGGAATTTCGACTTTAATTCTCACATCTTTACTATTTGATCTATTTGAATGCAATAAAGTGCATCCGAAAGAGCAAAAAATAATGAATGCTTCTGTGGAGTTACTTTTTTCCTAAGATTTTTAAAAATATTTCTATTCTTATTTTAATTATTCGTTTTTCAGTTTTCCGGTCTTTAAAGAATATTTTCAAATATTTTTAAGAATCGGAGGTGAAAAGTAATTCCACAGAAGCATTCATTATTTTTTGCTCTTTCAGTTGCACTTTATTGCATTCAAATAGATCAAATAATAAAGATGGGAGAATTCAAGTCGAAATTCCATAGGATTAACATTACGTCCACGAAATCAAAATGGCGGGTAGATGGGAGCCTTAAGTTAATTTTTTTCGTTGAATTTTTTAAAAATAGTTGCAGTACAGAAATTTTGGATGTTTATGTCTCAGATAAAAAAAAATATGGACTAACGAAGAAAAAAAATCACTTTAAATATCAGCTCATTTAAGTTCAAAGTAAGTAATAATTTGACCTACCGATCTGTATTCCTCATAGGCTGATATGAAGTAAATAAATAAGAATAAAGTTAGAATGTGCTACTCGTGTGCGCGCTCATACATACACACCTGCAACTTTAATTTCTTATTAAAAGCGCAACTTTATTTCGGAAATAATAGAATGAAAATAATAATAAAAAAATGGGTAATGAATTATGCGAACGTTTTTCATTCTGACATTTATTTCCCTGATACTACCTTCTTAATGCTTTAATAACATTATTCGTCGATAAGCGATTTAACAAGTCTGCCTTGCATTTCGATTAACGTTAATAGACGATTCAAGTTTTTTAAATACAGCGGTCGCCAACAGACATACAGATGCCCACCAATAAAATTTTATACACCTTCATACTTTTATATATTTTTTTCTATTCTTATTACAATCAATCTATCTCTATAAACTATTCAGTTTCGATTACTTTTATGCATTTGAAGTACTTCTCTGTGTTATCAAGTTAATTTTTGATGAATAAACCACCTTCATTAACGGGTAAGTGTGAAGATTTGGAGATGTGAAAAGCAGAAAAAGTGATATTTGTACTGAAAATAGAAATAATATTTCTACTGGCGGCTTCAAAAGGAAGGAAGAAAGTATAATCAGCAATTATAAAGAAGATATTACCAAAGAAGAATAAAGATCTGATAGCGAATCTATAACAATAACTGTAGGGAAATTGACATAAATTTTCGATGCGGGAATTATGACGTGCTTCAGCCTGTTTATAATTTTGATGATACTAATTCATTGTCAGTGAATTATTAACGGTGGTAGACGATGCTGAAGAATATGGATATTTTATCAGGTTTTTCGACATAAATCTCATTCATGTAATTATGAATGAAACAAACAAATACTATGAATATTGCTCAAGAGATCAGAATAAGGAAACAAGATCTGAGACACAAAGGTAGGTAAACACAACGCTGGGTGAAGTGTATTCACTTCTAACTTTGATAATACTAATGCATCAAGATGAAAAAAAATCTACAATTTTAGAATATTGGTCGAAAAATCCGGACAGACAGTCTCCAAGACAGACTATTTTTTTTTTGGTAAATACATGTTTTAATAATAGATGTGCTCAATTTTTACTATACATACTAGAGGTGTTTTTTTTTAAAAAAAATAAGCACCGTTCTTAAATATGGCAGTAACAGTGTTACTGTAACCTTTTCATGCATGTCCAATGAGTACAAGCATTCGCCCGTGTTTTCATTTGTTTGTGGGCATTTGCGTTGCCTCAGCAATTTGCCGTGAGGCAGATTGCTGAGTGGATGGAATATAGAAGCTAGTTATGATACGATATGTGCCTCAATAGGGGAGATAATTATAACGAATAGTAGATTAAGTTAAGCCTTTCATTTGAAAGAAATAATAGAATAAACTGTACTTTTTCTTAATGTCAAAATGGTATTTTCTTTAAAAAACACGATAATATATTTCACAAACAATGAAACCCCCCTAAAAATTATACATTGTGAGAAAATTCTAAATGCTTCAGACAATCTGAATTACAAATTCTCAGCATATTTTACACTGTTTCAAAAATTATGCATCGTCTAGGCACTCATATTATTCAAGAAATGGCTCAGCTTCAAGCAGTATATCCTATTAAAACGGCTTTAGTTTGGGCTAAATTATTTCTGTTTTGTGATTGTAAAACTGGAATTATTTTGAAAGTTTTAATTTATACTGGTTCTACACGAGATGCATCACAAAACGATTAAATTATAGTTACTGGTTTGTTGTGAAAAATACTCATGGGAAATAATAAAAATGAAGAATTATCTTTAGATGTATCAATAATTGGTAAACTTGACAGATTTACGGATACATTCAACAAAGGACACAATTTCGTATCAGTTTTATCAACTATTCGTATATTTTTGATATAGTCAACCAGATAATCTGGTTTCGTAATGATTTCATTTGCGGGATGGCCGTTTTCTCTCTGTTAAAAGGATGAATTTCCACTTACCAATAACCCCTCTTCAAATCAAGTCAATAACAATTTAAATAACTTCCACTAAAAATATCAGAATGCCATCGGTTCCTGGCAAAGGATAACTGTCTTTCTTCGTGACATTATTTAGCCTTCTTTGATCAACGCAAAAATCTGTTGAGTAATTTTCTTCTTAACCAGCGTTATAGGAGATGACCAGAGTTCGGTGGATAGTTCAATGATGTTATTTACTTGTACCTCATTTATCAGCTCTCGCATGTTCTCTTCTTCGATACAGGCAGTAGTCGAGGGTATCATCTTATCGGTTGACAGCATCTTGCACTTATTTTATGATCGAGAGTGTTTGTTCGACTCACATTTGCATCACTTTCCGAAAACAAATTACTGAATTCATAGAGAAGTTTCCTAACATTATTCAGCTGTTTCATATTTAATCCGGGAAGAATGTTGTTCGTGTGTTTCATTTGTGTTTTCGTAAAGACGTCAACAACAGGCAAACAGGATGCAATTTTGGATTCTGTCTCTATGGATCTTCATTTGCTATAGATATCAAGAACTCTGATGGGAACCATGTTCTTTTCAAGCGACGCACTTACAAATATTCTTCTTTGGGAGATATAAGTAGTATTATCATTCACTATATATCTATAAGTAGCTGGAGATACAAGGTACCTAGGAACCAAACAATTGGAATTGGCTGGAATATTAACTGTCGCAGTTGCTAGTAAAGAACAGGTTAAGGCCTTGTAATACATTCTAGAAAGATAGGATTTTCTTCTTCTGTGGTAAGAAACTCATTTTTCAAGAGCTCGACAGTAAATCCATGATTCTGCAAGAATTCCAAACCTATAATGCAGAAGACAATAATGTCTACAACATATACTTGATAATTTAAAACGCTGGAACCATATTTGAAAATGGTCTCTAGTTTTCTTTATGTTTTCGCTTGATCATTAGTCGCAGTTCTTAATTCAATGCCGGGGGAAGTATACAACACCAGTTCTTTCAGTTTAAGTTATATCAATCCTTATTAGGTTTACGTTGACTCCCGTATCAATTAGTATCGTATTGCTTGCATTAAATCAGTAGACTCATTCGAATTATATTAAAATTTTCATTCAGACTCCTTATGGAAAATACAACACAATTCCCTTTTAACTGGAAGAAATTAACACACAAACATATTAATAAACGATAACACCAATCCAAAGTTATCACTATTACCGGAAACGTACTCACAATATCGCATTCGCGAACTCGCGGTCGGTGGATTTTGTTGAGTCTTGAGTTCGAGTCTTGATGCCACTAAAGACCCACCGTGTAGCCGGGGATGATGCACGTTAAATTTGTCGAGGCCCAAAGTCCTCCCGTTGACTCGGATAGGAGAGGGAGGTGCCAACTCAGGTGTCGAACACTTGACCGAGGCTCAGAATTACGAGGTCCGTCACCAATAGCCCTCGTGCTGCTTTTAGTGCGACGTTAATAAAACCAAATCAATTCCCTAATGATTATTTGTGATTTTACAATAATTGGTATTATTTATTCTAGGCTCGCCTTCGTGCTTATGTTGGATGGCTCAATTCACAATTGCGAAAAGAGGAGGGCGGGGTTCGAAGAGTTAGTGATCTGCGCAATGACCTCCGAGACGGAGTGATTCTCTCACATTTAGTTGCCTCTTTAGGTAAGTAAGAAATATGTATACCTTGCACAACAGTTTATACTCTTGTTAATCTGTCAGATTATTGCAGTTGCTAATCAATTTATTGAGTGACTTTTTATGTAGGAAAATATACACATTTTCCAATTATAATTCCACGAATTTTTAAAAAGGTACTTAAGATGGTATGAAAACTTTACTTGATCAAGTGTCCTGGGTACTTCTTAAATTAAACGGACAAATTAGATTTCTGTGTGTGGTATATCATAGCTGCAAAATTAAATTTCGAAGTGCCTAAATTGATATTATGGCGAAAAATCGATCAACATTTTGTAAAAAAGTTCAGGAGAAAAATTGGTTGTCAAATAGAAATAAACATTCGCATCTGAGACATCTATGACAATTCTGAACTAAAAAAGTATTATCCTAAACATACAAAAAGTTAAGAACAAAAATAAATACCAATAGCTTTTTTTTAATTTTTATATTTCAATCAGCATAGATTATGTATTGTATTTAATATCTGTTGCTTAACAGAATTAAACTTAAAATTTGGTTTCTATATCGAAATTATTTCGACAGTAACGAAATAAATATTCACATATTCGAGACATTTATAATAATTTTGAAATAAAGAAGATTATCCTAAACGAGTAAAAAGTTAAGTAGAAAAATAAATAATTTGCACAATAGCTATTTTAATTTTTATACCTCATTCAATAATTACCAGACATAGTTTATATATTGCATTTAATACATGCAATTTCTTCAAGGTAATTAAACTTCAAGGTAAGTTTGTTTTCAATATCGAAATTTTTTCAGTTTCATGAAAAGAATTTCTGTGTTTTATAAAAACAGTTTACAAGAATATGCATTTCATCTCAATTATAAATTTCTTCCTGCATTGAAAAAGTTTTTAAATAGCAATAAGGAAGACGTATTTTCAGGATTTTACGGTTTTGAGGGATGTTTGTGTAACAATAGCTGTCAAGGAGTCATACATTGAGCTCGTGGACTTTGATTAGTCATAGAACGCGACAGTGATGCAATTTGTAGTCAGAATCTTCAGCAGTTAACTATTTTTAGAAGCATACTCTCATCCAATTTGAAATATGCTGCAATCATTTCTTTTTTTATTAGCTATTACAAAGATTTTTATTAGCTTAAGGTACGAGTAAGCATCTGCTATTTTAAAGGGAACTATTTATTATGTATAAGAGTTTACATTTTAGTGAGGGATTTTATTTATACTAATAATTTTTAAAAAAAAACATTCTTTGACATATTTTGTTGTAAATCATTTTTGTTATTAAATTTGGAAAATTTAAATTGAATCATCTGGTGAAGACAAAAGGGATCGAATTACAAATAAATATCAGAAAAAGAAAATATGAAGAACAGATTTAGGTCAGTATCAAATTGAAATTTAAAAAAAAAATTACGCTGGCAAAATTTCGCCATAAGATATTTTTAAATGCAAATACCAATTTTGGGATGAAAATAGCAAAAAAAGAATACTGTAAAATAAACACGCACACACACACGCATTTATATATATTATGACTATATTTTTATTTTAACGCAATGTTCTATTTACAAAAATATACAGATGCATATGAAATTTGAAATATGTCCTTAGAAAAACTTATTATTTTAAGTAGATTTTTTTTTATTTTTCAACATTATCTCCATTTAGCTTTATACACTTTTCCAAGTGCTTCTAACTTTTTTTTATGCCATCTAAAAAGTAAAATTTCGGAAGGTCCTCAAAATAGGCATCTCCTTGACCTAGACATGACCTCTTCATTGTTCAAAGGGCCATTTTAAAAAATTTTGGAAACAAAAAAAATAAACTAGGGATCTGATCTAGTGAATATGGTAGATTTTGTAATAGTATGTACTTTAATTCCATGATTTTGACCATCAAAACTGCACAGATATGTACCCATGTATTGTCTTGATGTAAGAGGCTCTTTTGTTTTTTCCTTCGAATTAGGACGTTTTTTCTTAATTTCGTCGCTCAATCGGTACAATAATACCGCATAATACTCCCAGTTATTGTTTTTTTCTTTTTCCTAGTAATCGGTGGAGATGATTCCGCGTACACCCCCAAAAAACGTGGTTACGACTTTGCTGGCCAATTTCGCCACCCTTGCTTTCTTCGGAGCTCGTTCGCTTCCAATACGCACTGTTTTGATAGTTCCTTTGCCTCTGGAGTATAGTAGTGTATCCACGTTTCGTCCACTGTTATATATCGATACAGAAACTCGTCAGGAATGCGACGAAAGAGCGTCAGAATAGCCTCAGTGTCAATCACACGATTGTGGTCATTTCCCACTGCAAGCAAAAGCGGCACCCGTCTCGCTGAAATTTTTTTCACACCTAATTTTTCGCGCATAATTGAAAAACTATACCTTAGGATATGTCAGTGGCTTCAATAATTCGTCGATCACTCAAAACCATAGCGTGGATTTTGTCAATCATTCCGGAAGTAGTAGCTTCCTCTGAACGTCCCGAACGACGTTCTTCTTTTATGGAGTTCGGCCCTGTTTAAAATCATTTACTCAATTGTAAGCAGTCGCAAACATAGAAGCAGATGTGTCATGACCTTCTTCAAACTTCAACGGCTGTGATCTCTTTCGCTGTTAAATCTTTTAAATATAAGTGTTTAATCACCACTAAAAACTCATTTTTTCCATTTTTCTAAATAAGAATAAGTTTCCTACATCAGTTGATAGTTAAAATGAAACATATGATGGAAATAACTGAGACTTAAGACAGTTGTCTAGTGAATCCTGACGCCTACTAAAATTAAACCGTTTTCGATGTTACGAGGTCCATCTCTTGAATTTCTAAGGACTTATTGAGCGACCTTCCTATTAAGCACTGAATAATTTTATAGTAGAGAAAACTATGAAAATATTCTAAAAACTTTCTTATTTACTACAGAAATTCTGGAATTTTTTGAAAAAAAAAACATTTGCTATTTTTCCAAAATAAAAAATACGCATGTAGATTTTGTTCTAAAGAAAATTTTGTTCTATTCGTAAATAATAAACTTATATCAGAAATTGTAAGGTAGTGGAAATCTTGCTATTAGATAAGAGCTGATATGTTGCAAACAATAATAAAATGATCGCTTTGAATCTAAAGCATTACAATTACTTAAATTTTTGAAATACTTTCTGCTTTACGGAGGCTTTTATGTTTTAGGTAATGATATTGTCCCGGGCATTATTACAAACCCACGAACTGAAGCACAAGCCAAAGAGAACGTAGACAGATTATTTAGATTCCTCATTCGTAAAGGAGTTCCTATTCATTCCCTGACGCCCAAAGGTAACTATTTTTATTTTTGTCTCACTGATTTTAAAAAAGTACATAATGTCAATCAAGAATAAACAATTAACAATATATATATATGTAAATTCCAGAAATTTTAAAGATTGAATAATTGTATTTTTTGTCCACTCGTGATTAAATATGCATACCCTTTTCATTTCATTTTCTGTGATTTATGCTATTTGTAGTATTTTTACTACTTATTTGTTTTGAATTTTTCACGCAAATATTGTACAATTATTTTAAAATTCAAAAATTTTAAAAACTGAATAATCGTATTTTTTGTCCATTTGTGATCAAGTACAATACCCTTTGCGTTCCATTTTATTTAATCTTATGCTATTTGCAGTATTTTTACTACTTATTTGTTTTGAATTTTTTGTTGGATTTTCTCGAGGTTGAATACATAAATTTACAAAAATTTCTTCATATTAACGAATTGTAAAATACAAACATATAAATAACATCCATTTATGTAATATTTTAATAAAAAAATATTTTCTGGACACACACGCGAAATAGATTTCAATTATTTTAAACTTAGGTACATTTTTCTAAAATACTGAAGTAAATATTAAAAAACTATTCTAATGAAATTCTTTCAGTCTTTATCCTTAATAACGATTATTTCTCAAGAAATTGTGTTTGAAAGAGACTTCTGTCTGGAACAATTTCTCTCCTATATTAT
>BMAW01065886.1:45481-71954 GCA_019974015.1 Nephila pilipes
AAAAAATATTTTATTCGAAAGAAAATTTGTGATACCGCTTTCTTTCATTATTTACTGTATACTGTACTTTATTATAAATATATTTATGAAAATTCCTTCATAAATATCAATAGAGATATTAAAAAATAAGACAACATGTATGTTTGATATGAATAGTCTTATTTTTTACTTATTTTGTGAGCAGCGATTATGACAAAAAAAATTTCTTTAAAATGATAAAAAGAAAGTATGATTTGATATTTAATAAAATCATTAAATTTTGAATCAGGAAAATTAATAAATTGCATTCAAAGTCTTCTCTTTTTTTTGTCATATTTTATATTATAATTAAAACAAACACAATAATCAGAATTTTTAGTTTTGAAAATTAAATTCTAACGCAACATTTATTTTAAATAGCGTTTTTAAAAATTGACCTTAACTTTTTTGAAACTAATAGCGTAAAATTTTTAACACGCTTAGTTAAATAATCAAGCTTTTTTTTTTCTTAGGCTTTCAAAATCAAATAAAATTCACCGAACACATCAAATAACTAATAATAAAAGCTACTCCATACAAATTTCTAAAACTACATCTTTTATTATGAGGTAAGAAAATGCTGTAGAGATAAGTCTTTTTACGTAAGAACAACATTTGAATCATTTAAAAGCTCACATTAGTCTTCCGAAATAGAGCACTTTCGCTTTCGAATCTTTAAATATTGTGGAATTCTATTATGGGCACTATATCACTGAATTGATATAAAGTACCCTCGTTGTAACTTTTGATCTGAGGTATGAGTAGGAACGCGATTGATTGCCCAACTACCATGCAACTTCAGATACAGGCTCGAAAGCGGAAACTCGGTGGTTGTAAAATTTTTCGCTTTATTCCATTTTTAATGTAAGTCACGCGACATTGAATGTGTCTCAGACAACCTTGTTCCTTCTTTCCTTTTTGGTCTGACGCGTTATCACTTTTAAAACAAACAAAAAAAATTGTCAGAGAAAAATTTTCAACTGTGAATACAAAGGTTAATCAAACAATGATTGGAAATAAACTAATGCAAACACATAATCATGATGGATTTTTGTGTTTTAAATTCCTTATGCTAAAAGAGAGATAAAAATTTAGAACTACAAAAAGTCATAAGCGATATGTATGTGTATGCGTAAAAAATTAAATATAG
The DNA here is from genome assembly GCA_019974015.1 of Nephila pilipes. NCBI lineage: Eukaryota > Metazoa > Arthropoda > Arachnida > Araneae > Nephilidae > Nephila > Nephila pilipes. The sequence goes on from BMAW01065886.1 coordinate 46,650, forward strand.
TGCCTGAAAAAAACTCCTGTAATTTAAGATATTTCAATGTTGCTTCTTGATTACGAATTTATTTTAAATTTTCTTCGCTTTTATTTGGATATCTCTCTTTCTCTTCTATACCTTAAATAATCTTTTTATTGAAGAAGAAAAAACCCAATATCTTGAAAGTATACTGATCAGACTAACAGTCATTATGTTTGATACATTGGAAACAAATGTGATTGGTTGGTTTTATTAACGTCGCACTAGAAGCAACTTGAGGGCTATTAGCGACGGGCCTCAGAATTTTTAGCTTCGGTCAAGTGAAAGAAACACGTGTGACTTCTCTTTTCTCAACTTATTATATTCATCTTCAAAAAAAAAAAAAAAAAAGCCTTTTCGCTTTTGATTATCTTTATCAGTTATTTTGATTATATTCACAGCTTTTTTCGCAATAAGTACTTCTTCAATATCCCATTAATTTAGTTCCCAATATGTATTAGATTTCTTTTATATACTCGTGTTGGAATTGAGTTCAACTTGTTTTTAAATTTTTACTACCGATTAGCTGTACTCGAAATAAAATTAGATTCGGTTCTGTCGAAACAGTGCAAACCGGCTCAATACCACCATTGGATTCACTGCTGTTTTATTTTATTATTTTTATATTTCACCGATGACGTAATAAACAATTTAAAACTAAACCTATTCACAATCATATCAAAATAATTCGATATTCGTCGGGAAGAAAGACTCTCTAAGAATGAAAAATATATTTTAGTGAATTGAAATCAAATAGGCCTCCTGCAGTCTACAGTATATAAAAAACGTTGTAAAAAGGGGCAAATTTTACAGATCCAAGCAAGCCGGTTTATGAGACTATATTTCGGTTACCGGTCAGTCCTCACTAAGAAAATCAGGTCTATAACAACTCAAAATGTTGCTTATTTTCTAACTCTTTGCTGTGGTGTTCTTGCAGTTTCACAAATTATTTATAAAATTAATTAATTCAAAAAATATGGAAATTCGTATTAATGTATAATATATGAAAGGAAAGCATTTAGGAAATCGGTAGTGCATCAAGGATCTAAATCACAGGTACTCCTTTCTGCTCATATGCTAACTTAATAGTTTATGATGATAATAGTTCTTCCCGTGAAGGGATTATAATTCAGAAGTTATAAACATTTTTCTAATCCTCTTTTTACGTATGGAAACTCTCAAGATCCATGTTACAAATATAATTGTTAAGCTACTAATAACTTGTTGATTTAAATTTTTATTGGAACTATAGATTTTAAGACAAAATAATGACAAATTTTAGAAACCTGTGATAATGAATCAGTGGACAAAATGACGAAGCATGTAGTTGAAACCTTTCATGCTCATCTTTTTCTTTAAACAGGCAGATTCAAATGTCTGTGCCTTTCGTTACATGGAGATATGTCTTAAATGAAATTAATCCTACAAACAAGATTTATGCTCTATAAGAAGGTATTGTATAGAAAGAATTATACATATCCTTTACTATCCGAAAAGGCGTTCTTCAACGCATCATAAATACCAGGAACGTCGTGCAATTAAAAAAAATATTTCATAGAGGCTGTGAAGATAAAAAAGGCTAAATTTAGCGAAATTTATATTTGCAAGCCTAAAAGTACGTTAGCGGAAAAACAACTTATTGATGCATCAAGAGATTAAGCTACTCTTAGCTCAAAAAAAAAAAAACATTACAATCAAATTTTATTATGATATAATTTACGTAAATATTAATTCCATAAGCGAAATATTTTAGTGATTGGAATTTTATACACATATACATGATTCACTCTCTTACGTTTTATGCGCTTTATTTAATACATACATTCCAGAGAAAGTCGACGGGGAGCACAATTCTTTTTTTTCCCCTTGAACATTTGATGCGTTCTTTAAAAACGATTAATACTATAAATTCTGCTTATTTAACAAATGGCACAAACTGGATCCGAGACTGTAATAAAACTTGTAGGCTGGATCCGATTAAACATTCGTTCTCAGATCATCACTTTACACTAAACGTTGAGTGCTATAATGCCTTCTCAGTGCAATAACAAGTCAAATGTCACTTCTCAAAACTTCTAAATTCTCTCTCTGTCTACTCATATTCAACAACACTCTGCAGAATCTCAACCATCGAACTCTTATTTACAACACTTCAAGTTACAGAAAACAAAGCTGATTTACATAATTCTTCAGTCGAGATTCTCGAATAAAACATAAAATTAGTTGAAGGGGAATAAATATGAGAACTTTTTACGCATTTTATTACTTTGTATTGGTATTACTTATTCAAGATAGAATAAACTGATCGAAGATTTTTGGCTGATTATTATTGAGTTACTATGATTCTTAATAATCATGAAAACAATTCATTACAAGTTTTTTAATCGTTCAATTATAACGATTCTGGTACAGTTTATTAAAATTTAGTATTTAGTTCTTTTACTTTATCTTTGGTTTGCATATCAGTTTTGTTGTAATTGAAAATTATATTACAAGAACCAAAGTTACATTGCAAAATTTTATTATTAAATATTTAATAATATTTTTACGTCTAAAAGCATCATATAGTTTGCATAAACTCTAGTCAGTATTTACAATATGTAAACTAAAATAGGGGTTAAAATTATAAAAATAATTCTGAAAATAAATTATTTCTGATTTACTTGTACAGTCATAGTAATTAAATTTAATGATCCTTTCTATTATGCTGAATCTTTATTAAAATAGTGTACTCTTCATTATTCAGAAATCTGTGATGGTGATCTAAAAGCCATCATGAGACTTGTACATGCTGTGGCTTCTCATTACAAACCTGACACCGTACTCAATCCACCTCGACCAATACAAAGGTAAGGTAAACTGAATCTTAATTTTGGATTAACTAAAATGAATTTTTTCACAGAACTTATTTTTCTCTTTTCGTTTTTGAGGCATTCGTTTCATTTTCATCTTTAAACCAGGATCGAAATGTCAATGTCGAGTGATTTACCTAACTAAATTTGGGTTGCTATGTTCATTTTATTGTAATAAAATATTTTCAAAAGAGGAAAAATATACATAAAAAAATTTCATATAATTACTTTTTCTCCACTTTTAAGGAAATTTTCTTAAAAATTTAAACCCCCCCCCATATTTTTAGAATTAAAATTCTAAAAATTGTTATTCAAGTGGTCTAGTATTGGATATTTAAAAAAGTGATTGTAAAAAAAAAAAAAACATCGTAGTAAAAACAGTATGTCGTAATAAAACTATAAAAAAAATGATTCTAGTTTCTCCGTCATAAGTAGGAGGAGAAACTAGAAACCTCGTAGGATTAACATTATGTTCATGATTTCAAGATCACAAACAGATTGAAAATTTTGCTATGTCACAACAAATTTAATAAAAAAATTTGTTGTGTATATATTTAATGCTCTCCATATAAAATTTATTTAAAACGATGTTATTTTACATAGTGATTTAAATTAAGAAAGCAATTTCTTAAATTTTTGTAAGAAAGTAACGTTATTGTAATATTGTAGTTTTCGGTTTTTGACTGGAACATTTGAAGAAACAATAATTACTTCATCAAAGAATTTCGAAACTGAAAATTATTTTCAATAAATAAAGTATATGGTGAAGCTCAATCTCTTTTGAAAAATGAAGTGTGTCAGTCGGATATTAAACTTCGTATTACATTAGTTATAGATAAAGTCTGTCCGGGCACAAGAAATCCCTTCAGATTGTGCTCATCTCCGTTTCTGAGGCATCAGGACCTGGGATGCTAAGTGCTAGCTAGTGTCCAAGCTAAGTGGGTAGGCCGGCGCTGGACTCCCAGTTTATCTCCTAAGCAAACTTGATACTCATTTATCGACCCTGGAGGGATGAAGGATTTAGTTGACCCATATTTAGCTTCCAACGTCGGCAGTGCTCGCAATTAGATAAGCTAACCCCACACCAAGCGCGGCAGCTTGTATTACATACCGAATTGTTAATAAAAGTTTATAACTAATAAAATGCTTTCGTCATTAAATTTGCAACGTATGCTGCTTTGAATATCAATATTTCGTACTTGTCAAAGAAATCTAGATGCTGTATAAAACTATAGAATTTCGGAAGAAAATAAGGAACACACGTTTAACTTCAAATGTCAAATTGTTTTCAACACGCACGCACTTTTTCGGATATCTTGGAAATAAGTTTTAGGATATCTACCAACCAGATTCGCTCACAACCCCCCTCCCCAAACAAACAGAAACTCAAAAGCTCTTTTATTACATTAAAATGCAATTACAGCTCTCAGCTTGAAAAGCATAACAAAAGTAACCCTCTACTTTAGAGAAACAGGAAACAAATAAATATAATTTGGTTGAAAAGATACAAATTGCAGCTACATTTTAATTAATGTCTGAATTCAAATCTAGTTCCAGCGTATGCTAATTTTTTGAATTCAACGTCGGAGATTGCATGAATGAATAGCTATATATTCTTACGTGTAACCTAAGCTCAACTCAGTTAATTTCGCCTTATTACATTCTTTTGACGGTTTTGTAGAAGATTCTTACATAAGAAAGATATAAAATAAAATAAAATAAACGATGCCATTTATTGCATTTCGTTATCTACACGCAAACATTTAGAGAAATTAGCGTGGGTTCACTGGCAGAAAATTCAAAAGAGCAGAATAAAATCATGCAAAATAAAGTAAAATTTTTCTAATGGAACATCAGAATGTGTAACCATACTCGATTAAATTTTAAAGAATAGACTGTGTTGAAGACAAAAAAATATTTAGATTATTCAAATGCTCCTCCCTTTCACTTGCTTAAAACGTTGGGTAAATTTGGCTCACAATAAAATGTAACATGTATACATTTTTTTTTTCATTTTCTTTTCAAACATTTAAACACATTTGATTAAAGTAACACTTAAATAGCATTCATTAAAAGTTTCATTTAGTTTGTTAAACATTTCTCTCGCGTAGGAAAAGAATGAATTGAAAATGGACCTAAGAGAAAACGACAGAAAGGAGGAATATCTGTCAAGATTTATCTTTGCTCATTCTGCAGTAATATATCAACATACTTTGCTTCTCACAGACATGTATGCTAAATGTATCTAAGAATATTTCGTTAAATGATAAAATGCTTCGATAATTATCGAAGTCAATAATTATTAATGAATGCCGAAAGAAAAACTCTAAATTTACCCAATGAAGTATTGAATAAAAATTTCTAAATTTTTAAAAATTAAGATGCGCTAAAAAATAAAAAAAAAAAAAAAAAAAAAGAGTGGTTTTTTTTTAGTCTGTTAAGAAATTGCTATTGAATGACAAAGATGTACACAGGGTGCGAGAAAAATATCTCGTCAAATTATAAATGTTAATAAAGGAAATTAAAAAAAAAAATGTCGTATAATATGTGGATTTTTGTCGCACATTTAAGCACTAGCTATAAGAAAATTTAAAAGATGAAAATACAGATAGACCGAATTATACACTCATGGACAAAAAAATTAGCGCAACAAGAAGGAGTCGTTAAAATGAAACGAAATTTTACACACGTAATGACTACTTTGATATATGTAAATGATTAGAAAAACAAAGAAAAGGATCATTTATTTCAGAGAAAAAGGCAAAAGAACGGAAGATTTAATACTCTGTTGAACCCCTTGTAGCGCAAATGCAGGATGCGATACGATCGGGCATTGAGGCATACAAGTTTTGTATGATGTCTTGAGACATTTCGTTCCATAATTGCTGTAACCTTGCCTCTAGTTCGTTCAAACTCGTGGGATGCCCAACTCGCCGTCCCAAATGATCCCAGATATACTCGATTAGAGACAAATCTGGGGATCGGGCAGGCCAAGGAAGGGTAGTAACAGTGCGGAGACAGTCTTGTGACACCCTTGCCGTGTGAGGCCGAGCATTGTCTTGTTGAAAAATGGCTCCTGGGAGCCGTTCCATGAGTGGAAACACATGTGATTGCAGGATGTCATGGACATACCGTTGGGCTGTCATGGTGCCATGGATCAATACTAGGGGTGACCGTGTTTATTGTGGGCAATGGCACCTCATACCATCACACCAGCTGTGGGAGCGGTTTGTCGCTGTACAGCAAAGGCAGAATTGAGGCGTTCACCACGGGGTCTCCACACACGAACATGATTGTCATCACTGCTGAGATTGAATTTGGATTCGTCGCTAAAGACGACCTGGTTCCATTCCGCCGCAGTCCAGTTTCCTCGTGCGCGTCACCACTCCAATCGGAGGCGTCGATGGGTGGGCGTTAAGGGTAGCACACGTAATGGGCGCCGCGATCCCAAATGTCCTTCAGCCAGACACCTTCGTATAGTTCGAGAAGACACATGGGCCCCTAGTGAAGGAACTACCTGTGCCTGGATGGCGGCCGATGAATCAGTTGGCTGTACGCGTGCATTTCCTACGATGTGGCGGTCTTCTCGACTACTGGTCTGTCGAGGGCGTCTTGAGCCTGGTCTTCGTGTAAATGATATCTCTCGGATCCACTGGTCCCAACACCTCCTCACAACACAATCAGAGCGGCCTAATTGATGAGCTACTCACCTAGCTGACCACCCAGCTTCCATCATACCGTTGATTTCCCCCCTCTCTCAAACTGCTACAGCTGCTCATATTGTCTTGGAAAACGGCGTAATTGCATGTCTACCTCAGCTCTTTCTTTGTAAACGATTCAGCGCACTCAAACAAGCTTTGGTTACCTGTTTTATACTCTATGGAGAACGACGTTAAGCGCTCTTTACCGGCTGTACGTAATGCGCAATCACGCTGCATTTCTAATCATTTGCATATCTCCCCGACAATGTACCTTCATGCAAAGTTTCGTTACGATCCCGCGTTATTTCTTGGTGCGCTAATTTTTTTATCCTTGAGTATATATAACAATCCTTTTAATGCTTTTTATATTTAAGTACACTGAACTGTAAAACTACTGTAATGACCGAATTAAACAAACCAAATAATTGTGTTTTTGCAGTAGATATTTGCTCAAAAGAGTAACAAATAACATGAACAAATGTCACATAGATGGCGCATGGAATTTCACATTTTTTTTTAAATATAACATTTCACATTCAGCATTCTCTTTTCTAATCAGGAACTGTTTGTTGTACAACATTTGTTCTTTCTTCCGTTTCCTCTAGCAGCTGCCTGATACATCACGATATCTGCGACCTTAAAATGCGATCCCACACACATATATATATATATATATATTCATGTTCAAAAGTGTGGATCACCCTGCTACACTCCAAAGTAAATCCCAAATGATGATAAATACTTGGTATTTCGTAACCACAGTTAAAGCCTACGCGCATTTTATAAGCGCATTTCTACCACGTATTTGCATCCCATTTTTCGCGCGCATATATGCATCAGCTAATTGTTATAAAAGTACATTCACCGAAGCAACCTATATTAGTAGAGTGCAACATTCCGTGTTCATATCTATGCTTCTATATGGCTAAAAATTCTGTGCTGATACCAAGAAAGAAAAATAATATTGTCCTACTACATAGGAAAGGACATATGACATGATAAATAAGGAAGATGATGTACCAATAAGCCGAAGTAAGATGTACCAATCAACCGTTGTGAAACTCTCGACGAACTACGAACGTGACAAACTTCGAAGTTTTCGCCCGAGAATATCTACCAAGCGAGAAGATTCCATTTTAAAATGAATATACTGTAGATTATTTTTTAACGTCTTCTCAATTTTATAAAAAGTAGTAATCGCCCACTGTTGTTAAGCAAGTGTCCCCATTGTGCGGAATGATTAAGTGCAATGGATCTACAGTCTCGAAAATCAAAGAGGAAGCTATTTTAACTGCTATGATAGAATAGAAACAGTTAATGTGGGGAAGGACCATTAATGATTCAAAAATGGTCATATTCAGCGATGATTCACATTTTCAAATACGCACTGATGGATCAAAATTGTCAAGAAGATAATATTTCAAAGTGTATAGTCGGTGAGTTTTGCACAAACACTAAATAATGCCTTTTTTTTTATTAAGGTTTGAGTGTGCATATCTTTCAGAGGGGCATGCCAATTGTACTTTGTAGAAGGGATTGTGAAAGCTGTTTAGTACGAACACTGTTGTGAGGAAACACGTTGTTACTGCTATATAGACCACTTTTTCTCATTCACCCTGGATTTTTCAGCAAGATTTGACACCCTGTCAAAAGGGTAAGAAAATTATCGGATTAATGGCTGCCATGCAGATAGTATCCAGTATTATGTTCTTCATGAAAACAGTACATTTTATACCTTACAGATAACGACAATCTTCACAAAACTTTGGATTAACATTTTGCCCTGTCCTGGAAATTCACTAGACCTTAATTCTATCTAAAATATCTGGCGGATAACTGGTCAGAAAGTATGTGAAAGATCTCCGTCTACAAAACAGGAACTAACAAAGACAATTATACGAGTCTGAAACCATGAGATTGATCTTAAAGTTTTTCAGACTCTCATTGATTCAATACTTCGGAGATATGCTGCGGCTGTCATCAAGGCTGATGGAGAACAACGAGATATAAATGAAGTCACACGTTTTTAAGCCAATTTTAGTTAAAGAAATTAACTTTCATAGGTGGTTATGGGATGCACCGCAAGATTTACAAATCTGTCATTTTGTTTATGTGATTTTAAAAGGTAAGGTTAGTTAAAGAAATTAACTTTCATTAGGTGGTTATGTAATATTTCACGAGTTTTACAAACATGTCATTTTATTTATGAGATCTTGAAATGTTGTATTTGCTTAAAATGAGTTTTATTTCATTGTAACATACAATTCAACAGAAAGTTAAGTTTTTTTTAATGCTAAAATATACGTTGCATCAGTTTGTTGTTTGTTTGTCATATGGCTGTTTGGTAAAAAAAAAAAACACTTTAATATAATCAAATTCTGCTCTTTTCAGAATTAATTTTTTAAAAGATTAAAGAAAAAAATGCACAATAGAAAGGAAATACAGGTCGTTTTTGTATACCTGAAAACATTAAACAAGAGAAAAAGTAAATATTATAAAACAATTAAATAAGATACAAAAGTACCCGTAAAATTTTCTAAACCTAAGCAATGGCCAAATGATAAAACTATATCAAAGAAATAATGCAATTCAGATCTTGAAAAAATCAAAAAAGAAAATGAAATATATCATTTTTAAATTCTGAATCTGGCTTAAGATAGATTTAATGCTTGTTAAACAATGCTTCTCTGGTATCAAACTTTCCCAAAAAGCAAAAAATGTTCTAAACGAGAATGGTAATACCATAAATTCAAAATAACAAGATTCGAAAAGAATAAATTAAGAAAAAAATACATACGTAAGCTGAGATATTATGTGTATAGTATATATCTCTTTTAAAAAGAAGCAACAATCTAAGTTAAAATGCCAAGGATTAAAAAAGATAACACAAACTTACATGAGTCATCGATAAAATAGTTACAATAGGCTGGGTATTTAACGTATACAGAAAGTATATATCAATGCCCTCCAATCAGAGAGAATATATATATATATATATATATATATATATATATTATATACATTATATATATATCAATGTCATCAATTTAGTAAAATGATAGTTTTATTAAATTATAATATGTGCTAGAAGATGCAGTAAAATGTTATATAATGTGTTAGTAACACTAATATATGGATGTTTCACTTGTCAAATCGATTAACTCCATGTTTTGAAACTTATTAAATTTTAATATAAAAGCACTTGATTGGCTCCTAACTGTGTGTATTCAAAACAAATTTCTCTAATAATAAGTATTAACACCTCTAAATGACAAAATCTTTTTAGTTGCTAAATAATAAATAATTTATTTTAGAAACCAATCTGATTAACTCCATACAAAAATGTATTTATATCGTAATAAAAATCTACTGAACCCGCTGCACAATTTCAGATGGTCCAAATGACTCATCAGGACTTTTTCTCTACTAATACTTTTCAAAATTCTATCATTAACAAAAAAAGGTAACAGTTACAGGAATATCAGTAAATTGGCTCAAAATGCACTAAATAAAACTAGAACAGTCGAAAACCCACCTCATACAATTCAAGCATGACTTTAACGAAGAATTTTAAAAAAACAATGTATAGTATTTTATGATTTTTCTCGACTTCTTGTTTTATGGAGTTAATTGATTTGGCAAATGAAGCATTCATATATATGTGACATATCCTTATTGCTTGCCTATTTTATTTTAGAAAAGATGAAATAAAACAAGTAAAGAAATCATGCAAGGTGTCACCTTTGCAAAATCCTTCCAATCTAACACCGCAGCGGCTTAATTCAAAAAGTGAACCTTCATCTCTCAGTAGGTATTTCTGTTTATTCTTCTTCTTTAATCTTGTATTAGTGATTTTTTGTTATGTGGTTATTTTATGGATGATTTTTCTTTAATTAAATGTAATTCAGTCCACGTGTGAAGTGAAAAAGAATTAGCTCTTTCAAAATTTTATTAATTGGAACATCCTCGTAGATTATATTTGATGATTTTCTATGAAAAGTATCGATATTTCATGCTAAACATTTTCAGGACATCTTATTAAGAATCTTTGTCGTTCTTTTGTTCAGCAACAGTTCTTTTATTTACACACTCAACTTGGGAGATTATAAATAAAATATTTTAATTCGGATATAAATTTCAAGAGTTAAAATCTTATGGCGTTAGCGAAGGTTTCACAAATTTTTAAAAAGTTTTAATATTTTGATCCAAATAATAATTTTAGTGTTTTAAAATACTATGTTATTTATATTATATGATTATAATCAAACAGTAGATTTATTTGTTATCTAATGTTTCTATCTCCTTATTGTTGTCCGACTCAATATAATCGATTCTCTTTGTTATTCTGAATCACCAACCGAAGGAGAAGTCTAAAATGTCAACGAACCCCCTTATTCTAATCCGCCTATAAGCAGTGAGGGGGATTAATATGCGTTAGGCCAGATGTTCCCAAACTTTTTCGATTCACGGAGCTCCTATTGAACGAAGGATTTCCCATGGCACCGTACTCTTAATTCAAAGTGCGAATCATTATATGAAAACGAAATTTTAAAAAAAATAATTAATTAAAACACGTATACCACTTGAAAAATATTAGAATTGACTACGATGAACCTCTCGCATCATTGACAAATTAATTATTAAAAAATTAAGATGAAAGATTTTGCAATATTCCGTGGCACACCCTTGACGAACCAATGCCCATCATCTCGAACGACAATCTTTGATTACCTTGGGAGTCCAGTATATATTAATCCTCGACACCAGTAGCAAAAATATAAAAATCTCCAATAAACCTAAGATTTATACTTGTAAGTCTAAATGGAGTAAAATATTTCAGATTTATTTTTACTAACAATATTCTGCTGACTTCTAATCATGTCACACATTAATACAACCACTATGCCTAGTCATTCTAAGCCAAGGTTGAAAGACTAGGTCGAAAAGTTATCTGATCTCCCTTTTATATTGATTTGATATTTTTGAGATTAAAGCATGTTCAATTTATGTTAGCCCTTATGATACCGAGTAATTTTGGATTTGAGAAACCTGAAACTGTCGCTCAACTTTTGATTTTATTAAACATTGTATCTAGATTCTCAAGATGAAGAAGTTAGCATGAAACGAAATATATTTTGTATAGAATTTTTTTCTAAAGTTTTTGATTGTTTGTTTCTAACTTATAAGATAATTTTTTTAACATAGATAAAACGTTTCTTAATTTGAATTGAGGTTAGAGTCGGAATGATCAAATTAGACCGTTAGGAGTACTAAAGCAGATTTTATTTGATGAATATTGCCTTTTGTTACTTATTTTTACGCATTTTTGATAATGGACCTTAAATATCTTAATACTCGAGGCCTATCATTATAAACTTATACGAGCGTGCTCAATAATGTTACAGAAACCTACGTTAGGATAATAAACTTTGAGATTGAAAAGACAATAAAAAAATCAGCTAAATTAAACTATTGAATTTATTAATATGTAAAAGTTTTCTTTGTTACGAAATGAACACAAAATCTTCAAACGATAATATTCTGCTTGGATTTTAAAAGAATTTAACTCTAAAAAACTCTAATTTGAATTCTGTTTTAGTACGGTGCGATTTGAAAATAATCCTTGTGTTGTTATTTTCTTTTATATGTCAAGTTAAATAAATTAAAATATTAAATAATATATTTTATGATTTATCATTGTGATAAGGCGTCTCATTTTGATCAGGCACTTTTTGCATCTTGCAACATCCATAATAACCACATGGGAAGTCTTTACATTTTGGAGTTATACTATAAATTGACATAAACATTTTAGGCTATGATGATTCCATTTATTTTCCTCTAACTATTTATTCATAATTGGCTTCTTCCTTGGTGTGCTTATAAAGGAAAGTGTACTGAACAACAGTTTTAATGAAGCCACGAACAGCTATTACTTCGTTTTCCTTTCATAAAAAAAATTATTCTTCAATTCATGAAATCTTTTCACACCGCTAAATACATGCAAAGATCAAACTATATAATGTTTGGTCTCTTTTAAAAGTACAGAAATTTTTAATTGATTGGTTATTTTAATTTTTTTTTTTGATTTTGTAGAAACTTTTAATAAATTGTTTTAAATTTATTTTTGAGTGAAAAAATTAAAAAATCGAATTAGTTTTCGTCGAACGAATAATTTTCTATTCCATTAGTGGAATAAACGAAAATAAATCTTAATCGAACAGCGTAGAAGAAACAATAAAGATCACTAATATTTATTGTTATAACTCAAAAACCCATATCCCTATAATAAAATTTTTTTTAGTACATTTGCTTCTGTGATCGATTATTGACATTGAAATTTCTTTCCAACGAAGCATTTCATAAAAAAAATTGAAAAATCAGATTTAAAGTTCATTTATCTCATTTTTATGCACTTCAAAATAATACTGAATTCATAATTGACATTGTTACCTTTATAGCATTTAATCGGAATTTTCGGAACATTAAAAGGAAATCTTTCACACAATAGCATTTTAGTAAGAGTCACACATGTTAATAGTTGCCATGGGTTAACCACAGTTAACGAAAACGAGTTGAGCATATTTAAAATAATATAATGAAAGAGTTAAAATAAATACGAATACTAATAGGTCATTACGCTGGGGAATATCTTAATGATTAAAAAATCGCTAATTTTTATCATGAAAAATTGGAAAATAGGAATTAACCACTTACTTTTGTCAAAACATTTTGAAGTATCCAATGAACATTTTACATATTTAATCCTTTTTAGCAGAGTAACAAAATAAGTCTGAAGATTTTGTAGATTCCATAATAAAATGCTTTATAAATGAATATGAGCTATGTTTCGACAGACCATAAGCAATTAAGCATAAATAGGCACAAGTTATGACAAACAAAAGCCGCAAATTATACATTCCTGCCGTATTCCAATACAAAGACATCGCTACAGAGAATAAGAAAGTTCAACACAATAATACTATATACATAGCCACAACACAATAGAACAGCTAAATCTCCACACAATAGAAATTAGTCGTAGAAGAATTAGTACGTTGATAAGAAATCAAAGTTTCAATAGGACCCGATAAACAATGTGATAAAATGTTTTCTCTTGATAATATTCTTTTGGACCTCGGAAGGATATCTTAATTGTAAGAATTTTTCTTTAAAAAGTCGTTTCATTTAATAGTTTTAAATCTTAACACTAAAATATTCATTCTATTTAAAAAAGCATTTAGTCAAAAGCACTAAAATCAAGTATTCAGAACAAATGAGAGATAATTATAAAAAATTTATTTAATGCATCATACGTCATGCATTGATTCACGCCGTTTAAAATATCAATTGGAGGAAATAGAAACATTAACATCTTCCATTCTGACATATGAAGCTAAAATTGTTTAAATTCTTAGAAAATATTTATTATACATCCCTAAGTAACAATTGTTTCGATCAAAGTATTATTAAATCCATTTAATATTCAATGTGTATTGATGACAAAGTAAACAAACCCTAACTACTCGAATAAGCATATCGTAGAAAATTGCTTAGATCGCTGCTTTTAAAAAATAATTTTAATTAAATAGCTTATTTTTTCAAAATAATTTTTTTTATGTGAGAGGAATAACTTTTTAAGCCTTTACAATCTATTTTAATATATTTATTTACTTTTATAAACATACTGAGGAAAATTGTAGATCTCTATTTTACACACACACTCATATGTGTGTGTGTGTGTAAACAGGGGCGGATCCAGAGTGTGAGCACGACCTTCCTAACCCATCCCGTCATAGTTTCACGTACAGATTAAATAACAAACTTCAGTTTTTTGTTATTTCTAAGCATAGGACAGATTTATCTAATGTACTGTAAATGTTATTTGAATTTGGTTCCCGAGTTAATATTTAGATTATTTTTTGATTAAGGCCTAATAAACAAGCACAATTAAATGTTATGAACTTTTTAAAGAGAAACATAATTGAGTTCCCTGTCGATTTTTCTGGATCCGCCGCTGTATATGTAAAATATGTTCACATGTTAAAGCTTAGCTTTATCTAAAAATGTCGCGAATTCGAAGCAGTTAAATTATCATTAGATAATAAATGACAGTCATGCCGTCTTTGTTATTAAATCATTATCATTTTTATTGACGTGGCAAATGATATAAAGAGACATATTTCCAATATTTAAATTTCGTATTAAGGTGACAGCTGTTTTATATATAATCCTGAATGAGTTAACGACTGCAATCCTTTTATACGAGTATTAATAAGCCGATAGAATGTTGGTTAAACATTGCTTGATGAGCGTAATAATCTAAACTGTCTCCTATGAGCATAAGCGTTTCTGATTTTAAATCTCTCTAACTTGAAACAGGAGTGGCTAAATCGTGGGGTTCAGGAATCACATATGGCTTCTGAAGCCCTTTTGTGCTGCTATTTAGATTTTGTTATATATCATGAGACTGAGCTTCTTACAGCCGATTTTCACCTCATTTTAACTCTCACCTCATATTAACTCTCACCTTATATAACCTCATATTTAGAGTCAAAATAAAGACGAGGAATTTCAAAAGAAATAATAATAAACACATTCCGAATTGGGTGAGTTAAGTTGCATATTTTCTCATTTAATCAATAATGGTTTAATATTGGAATATTTTTTTTAAATTCGTAACCTATAAATAAGATATATGTGTATTGCATATGATATTTCATACCAAAACTACAGCTCCCCATGTAGGTCTTTTTTAAAAGAATTTTTGTCTAGATTTTGTCTAGAAGAACTTTACATCGGAAAACAAACATCTGGCATTGAATAAAGTCTACTTTCGCAACTGTGATTCTAAGCAGTGCTACCTAGCGTGATGGTTACAGATAAAGAAGATGTAGCTGTTCAAATGTGTTCTAACTGGAAAAAAATAATGCATGAAAATACTAGTCACGATACCCCGAATATTCTTTTCTTCTTGAAAATATTATCACGCAAAACTATTGAGATTGGTGCAAAATATGACTATCCATTTTCTTATCAAACAAAGTTAAAGAATATTTATGAAAATGTAACTTTGAATTTTTATATGGATCACCACTTCACAGGAACTAAATATTTCAATTAATATGAATAATTTTCTAACCATCATTGCCTACGTTTCCTAAACTTATTTCTTTAGTCAAATGATGCGATTTTAGGCTCAATTTGTTAGAAAGGAATCGGTGGCAGATCTCTTCAATAACGACAACTGAAACTAAAATGACTGAACTTAAGAAGGGATCCCTTTTGTATTGGTTGTTAAAGGTTTGTAAAACAAGACCAGACGAGTTTTCTACAGATTCAAAGATTGGGAGTTCAAATCGCTGCTATCATTTAAGGTCAACCAACCTCCCCCACCACACGGGGAAAACCCATTCCTCAGTAAAACGGAAAAAACACAAACGCAGAAGTAGTGACCTGGACTTGAACAACAGAAGACACCACACCTTAAACAACATCGAAGGTACATGCCGATTGCATGTACCCTCGATGCAAATTTGCCTCTGTGTGCTTAAAACTAAGAATAATCACTCCCAAAAAACTACAAATAGTGATGCACCGTCTACGGCGCATGAGTCAAATTAATTCATCATCTCAACTAGAGACAGCCGATAACGTCAATTGAAACTATTCAAACGATACTCAATACAACAGAAAGACAATGTATAGTTAATGCAGTAATAGTTGTAAAAACGATCTTTTAAAAATATCATTCAGAAAGTCTCTCATCGTATCATCACAATGATGTTGGAGGGGGTGAGTATACAGCGGTTGTCTTCAACAAGGAAGACAGAAATTAAAACTCTTTGACAACTAATCCAAGAGAGAATCTTTTTCGGCTTGTTAAAGGCATTGCAAATTAAGACCGGACGAGTTTTCCTCGGTCCCAACGATTGGGAGTTCGCAAGTTATTCAAAGTAACTTGATTAACTAACTCTTTCACCACGGGGAGAGAAACAAAAGTGGCGGAAAACAGCTTTGTACCTAATATAATTTGTCAATAATGCTAAATTAAATTAATTTATTTCAATGACTGCAAAGAGTGAACATTATTTTCATGTCATAAAACGATTTTAAGAAATTCCTTTCTTTTCATCGAAAAAGCTTAAAATTGAGCTCAACGATCTCAAAAAAATTTTAAGTTTAGATTTTTTAATGTTTAAATTTAAAAATAAATAAATAAAAAGCAACTTGATGGGTTTTTCTCCCTTTTCTTTCTTTCTTTCTTTTTTTGTTGTTGTTTTTTTCATTTGTTAGCAATATTTAATATGTTCTTGAAAACTAAGTATTTTAAAATTGTGTCTTTGTTTGATGTATTTTGCGTTTAACATCATAAGTGTAAAATTTCATACGAATATTTATTTGAAAAGTAACATACTTTCTAGTTTTAATAATTGTTTGTTTATTTATTGAACGCTTCAACATGCCTGTTTTTTCCTAATTCAAAGATCCGTTAAACACAACTAATACGTCTTGCAATTTTTAACTACAGTCAGATAAGGGGTCGACATTAAGCTTTGATAATTGTTTGGCTTAAATGGTATAAATCCAAGTTTAACTGTGACACGCAATTTCAAGTTGTTAATATGCATAATTCTTGAGATTTAACGTTCAAATGTTAAGCAGAATAAATTGTTCTATGTATGTTCCATTTAAAAAAAATGATTTTGATATCTTTTGCTTTTATCCCAGGTGATATAAATCTTTTTCGCAGAAATGTCCTTATTCTGTGAAATAATTTACACATCTACATGATGTTAATTCAAAATCAAACAACTTTCTTTTCTCTTTTATTAATTATTCAAAAACAAACCTTTCCTGGAACTCAGGAAATGATCACAATAAATAATGGAAAAATTAGAGTGATCAAAATTTTTCGAATTCTTAAGTGCTACCAGGAACGTAACGATGGCTATGATTTAAGAATATTTATTTTAATACTTTACTTTTTTAATTAACAATGTTGTAATAATAATCTTTTGATTTCTAATGATACAAACTTCGTAATTTTTATTCCTGTCCAGATATCTAGAAAAACACTATGGCAGATTTATCACTTTCTTAAGTTTTACACTATATCTCAATTTATAGTTTTGCGATTCAGTTGTTTCAAGAAATTGATTCTTGCTATTATTGTGATGATGTATTACTTTACATAATAATTTTTGATTAATTGAATTTCGAATTCATGTGCGAGTGTGTGATTTCCTCATTAAATCCATAGCTCTCCACCAAATTCCCACATCATTTGCTTAAGGTTCGAAGAATACTTTTACAATAGCGGCAATTGTGATGTTTTTTTTATTATTATTATTAATCGAAAATTAAGAGCCGAAAATAATTTTTGTAATCATCACTTTTAATTTTTAGCAATTGTAAGAATACTTTTGAAATCTTTTTGCTGCTAACCCCTTAACTGTGACATACATTTCAGAAAAATGCATTAAATAATTAATAAAAAATTCTGCTTAATTTTGTGCACTATATCAATCATAAAGTTAGAAAGAGGCTATTATTGTACAAAAATAATTAAGTAGGTACTTTTTAATGTTTTAATATACTAGAAAAAACATAAGAGGATACGAGTACGTTTTCGTTTTACTCAAAACATTTTAATTATAAAAAAAATAAATCTAAAAGCGCTGTAATTTTGACGCCTAATACGATAGCCTAATGTTAAACTCACTACAACAATATGAACTGGACTATGCAGATTTCACAAGTCTCTCACAGTATATATAACAAAACATGGCACTGCTTACAAGCCTACATCACATTCTTTACAGCCTGAAGAGTCTAAATTGGGGTTGGTTTTATAAACGTCACACCAGGGCTATTGGAGACGGACCTCCCTAATTTTGAACTTCGATCAAATGATAAGGACAATACCTGAGCTGGCATCCCCTTCTCCCAACTTTCACACCACGCCAACTCAGTTCGGGCATCATAAATGTTGCACGTTTGAATAGCTCGAACTAGAATAGGGTAAATAAGTCAAGGCACACTGGCCAGGGGTTGATTGCATTGCTCAAATGTTATGAATAATTATAAATGTTTTTTTAACGGGAAATTTTTATGTTTATCTTAGATAACATGAATAATTAAATTACTTTATTCATTTCAAAATGTTCTGCATTTAAAAAAAAAAAAAGCTTTAAACATGATATTCCCGCTAACTTTTTTTCAAAATCTCGCTCGACTTCTTTTTTAATCTACATTATACAACTTTCTGTTTATTAAAAAGAAGGGGAAAATTGATTACAAAAAAAGGTAATAGCTTATTAAATTCGTCAAGAATAGTGACAAAAACAATTAAAAGAATTATGGCTATATTGCATTTTGCTTTTATTTCTATACCTATTGTTTTTTTTAATTCAGTGATATTTATCGAGACAACTCTTAAAGGAAGCGCATTGTTTTTGTCCTCGTGTGGGTGTCCTTGACGGACACGTTAAATCATCCAGAAAATAAATAATAAGATTACGAGATAAATCAATAATGGTATATTTAAGCTATGAATAGATGATGCTGTCATCGGTTCAATAAGTTTACGTAAACAATAAATGTAGAGCGTTTAATGGCATTTTGAGACGCAACGCATTCATATAACCAGATGGAGTTCAAGACCCTAGTTAATAAAACAGAGGCCCAATTACTGGAGGCTCATGGACTCAAATTCAATTTTAGTCGAGAATGTCTGGTGAAATAATGGACGCTGTTATAGAAGCTGTTATAGCATAACATACATTAATCGCATGCTGCTCAAAAATCTTTAGTTACGCTACAAATCTTATTTTGTCATCTTCTTTTCTTATGTGTTTCTTCGTTTCAAACATCCCTTCTTCCGTTTAAATGCAACAGTCAGATTTCAGAAAGTCTCAATATGCATGCAAATGTCTTTAAACCTGTGGTCATATTATTATTAGTAACTCCTGCCTCCAAAAGGCAACAGTGAAGGAAAATTTTGACATAAATTAGTTAATAATAGAATGCAAGTTGAGTATAGAAATCACTCATTACTAAGAATGTATTGCACACTACAAAAAAAAACAGATGGGAGTAAGTTTATGAATATGACCGAATAGTCAATGTGTGACGTACCACTACTTCTATCCGACTCTTGTGTCATAATACAGTCAAATACAACTAACTCTAAAAGTCAATAATCTACTCAAAGACACACCAATCCGTTCTAACGCAACTATTTATTTATCAATTACTGTAATATAATATATAATGAGTTTTGGCTCTCTCTGGGGGCCTTTGGATTAAACCACCTATCCAACTATTATTGAAATAATACTCTCTTACCAAAACCTCTCCAGTTGAGGTTGCCTTGATTTCTCAAATCCTCTGGGACCGCTATCGCCCGTGACAACTATTGATATTATCGATATCTTGCTAGTACTACACTGCGAGTTAACTACATTCTTCCTCTATCATATAAATTTCTCTTTACTTATATACCGTCATATCTGAATCAGTTCAATTTATTTACACCTGCATCTAATTAGCATTGTAACGTTTCATTTTGGTTGGGAAGAAATTGTTACGTCCAGCAATCAATCTCAATTAAAGTCCCTAAGGTTAGTGAAGAGAAAATTGCGAATATAGCCCAACGTCACAAATATTTATTGGCTGCGGAAAGTGAATCATTTGCGATCATGGCCTAAAAAAGTTTTCATGCAAAATATCAGGATTATTGAGTTATTTTTTATTGAAATTTCTTATCTTCACTTTTACCCCCTTTTTTTTGTAAAAGAGTGTCATTAAAAGAACATTTCATGTATCTTAATATGTTTAAAGGAAACGAAATTTGATTGAGTATTAATTAAGCTAACAAGTTCGACGCAGATATAGATTTTACGAAGTAAAATAAAGCAGCTTTATGTTAATGAAAATGCTATAACCAACTTTTTAGTTTCATTGACGTTTAAAATATATGCAATTACTTTACAGCTATACAACTCTAACTCTCGTATAATTCCTTTAGTTTTTAATTTACTTCGCATTACATGAAAATGTATCCACTCATTATTCACAGCAAAAGATATATTGGGTCTATGAAAAAAAACATATTGTGTTTAATGGTTCCTATTTTAGCATTTTTTACGAATGAAATACTATTCAGAATTCTATCTTTATGAAATATTTCTGAAAGAATTTGTTTTTGTATTATTTATCATCGTGATTTTTCGTTTCTTTCCTTCAGAAATTTTAAATTCCTGAATGTTTGATGCACTGCAAGACTTAGAAAAATACTGTGTAGATTTCAAAATCAAATCTACACCCAAAATCTCTTAACATTTTTTAACAAAATTTTTCTTATTGGTACACTAATAAGTTACAAAATAAAAGTAAAAGAAAAATCCTTCACTCAACTTTAAAATGTCTTGGTAACATGTTAAGTGTGTTTTTCATTTTCTTTCCTCTTTAGATAACAGTACTGTACAGTATCTTTCAAACCTATTTATCTTTGTTCCCACAGTTATCCACAACACTATAGTCGTTCCTCGTTATCTGAAGTGTGCTCTCTGCATGGTTTCTCTTATCTGAATTATGTACTTTTCTCGCAATTGCGCAAAAAGAACATTTTGTTTGCCAGTGTAAAGATCATTTTAAATTTACCCGTCAAATTTTTATGCGAAATAAAAATATTTTCAACTGTTTCTGTAAATTTCAGAAATAAATTACGATAAAACGTTTCAAAATACTTTCGATTTATTAAAAATAAAGATTCACGCAGTGGAATATGTTTTTAAGTTTTTAAATTCATGAGGTATTTTCTTTTGTACGTTCAAGATTATATATACTCTTCATCTAAATTAAGAATTCTTTGTAACTTTTTAGCCACCTATGTCCATTATTAGTATGTTTATAGCTATTTTGTTAACCCAAAAATGTCGTATTGACCACTTTTCAAAATTTTATCTTGTTTATGCGTTTATTTTTGATGTCTGCTTCCACCAGTAACGAACTTAATTTTCAAAAATATGTCTTAATAAATTTCTCCTGAATATTTTATTGGATTAAAATAAAATATATGTAATATATGTCTGATACCTGCTTTCACCACTAATGAACTCAATTTTTCAAAAATATGTCGTAATAAATTAACTCCAATTTTTTTATTGAAGTGAAGTGAAACAAATAGAAAAATTAAGTACTTTTACTTATCGATTTATGTATTACCTTAAATCATATGTAAGCTGGAATCAAGATATGACTGAAAATGAATAACATTCACAGAATTTTAAGACAGCTGTGAGGCAGCCATTTTATTTATTTATTTATTTGCCTCAAGAATGTCAAACTACATCTTTTTAGTTTGGCTTCCTTCTTGGAATGTTTTGGGGTCAAATGATTTTAATATTGATTTACTATTATAGCCACCTAGGGAGCTATTGTTTTAGGTGGATCATATTTGACGTAACTGATCAGTTTTTTATCGTTTGCTTCAATTTTAATTACATTTGGCTTAAATATATTCAATTTAATAAATTGACGTTCGCTTTAATTTTAATATCGGAAAAATTTACTATTGTCCTTTTCTCGATATTTCATTGTTTACTTTAATTCTTATATTTAATTGAGTAATTTAATTATAATTATAAAGATAAAAGCTCATCTTAGGTGGCTAAATCTGTTCTTTTCAAGACTTTGCATAGAACTTTTTAATCTTTTTTGTTTTGGTTCATTTGAGAGGCCACTTTACAATTCTTAAACATAAGAAAATCTTTCATTATAGAAACTAATTGTATCTTAAATGTAATATTAAAAAAATAATTTATTAAGATATTGTTGAAATTGTTGCGAACCAAGTTTGTGTAATAACTAGTACTATTTTTTGTGATGTAGTACATTTCACTCGCTTACGAAAAGGGAGATATTTTTCAAGTGATTTACCTAACTTCGAAAGAAGCTGCTTTGACAAGCACCCTAAACTTTTAACGTGTTATTCATCCTTTTCATTCGTTATTTTTGTATTTTATTCAGCTAAGCCATTGCTTTTATCATTACATATAATATTTATTTCATTCTTTTCGGAACAAATAAAATTTATTTTTGAGTTTATCTTTGAAATTCTTATTCAAAATGATTCTTTCAAATAAATTTTATTCAAAGCAAAATGTGAAATCTTTCTTCTTTTTTTTAAAAAAAATCTGTGTTAACAGAAAGTAATTAGAAGTTGTGGTACTCTATTATAATTATAAAGAACCTTCTATTTTAAATAAAAATGTGCGGAGGATTAGATGCGTTTGAAGTAAATTATAATAATTTACAGAGAAGTAACTTATATTAAAGTTGAAGCTAGTAAGTTTAGACTCACATAAAAAACGAGATCTTCAACAAATAATTTAATTTGCATTTTCATTTTTATTGATGCAGAATGTAACAGATATAGAAGTAAACAGATAAAGAAAATAAATAAGTAATTTGCAAATTATGAAGAGTTATGTACTTATATATAATCTAAAACAAATTAGGATTTCAATACTTGACTTTTTATAACTTTAAGCATTTTGATTAAAATCTTTAGTATTGCTATTAAAACCCGTTTAACTTTAAAATAATTTCCCTTACATACAATGTCGTATTCGAGGAATTGAAAACACAACACTATACTTGGTCAAGAAATTCTAATGTTAAGATAAATTCTCTAGATTTTTAAATTTTTCTCTTTCATAAAACATTATATTTTTCCACAATGCAAACTTTAAAATATTTCAATTTTAAAAAATCAGTAATGAAGAACAATGATGTTGTAACTCACTATACCAATTCTCTCTTATTTGATATAAAGAGCAAAAGTTTCTGTGAATGCTTTCTTTCATTGTTACTTAAAATGTGATATAATTTTTCGTAAATCAATATTACAAAATAAATTAATATTGAAAATAATAAAATATGTATTTTAAATTCTGTTTTTTCTTATGTGATAACATGATATTCTATTTAATTTTGTGGTCACTTAGATTCTCCAGAAAATAATTGCATCAAATTTATTTTTTGTGCCGACATTTTCTTGTAATTTTACATTGTATTATTAATTCAACGGAATATTTTAAAAATGCATTACCTTTTCATGTAAATTTCATATTTGTTATTTTTATGAAGCTCTTTCCATATAATTTTTGTAATTTATGCTACAGGATGGGGAGGACTCGTAAATTTTTAATTATTATTAAGATGTAAGCGAGATATCAGAATGAAATTTATTCTGCATATTAATTACTCTCGTGTATGTAATGTTGTGAATTACAGCTATTAAAGTTGATTCGTTTGGATTCAGAAAGCCTTAGATTGAATAAACTACCGTATGGAGAAGATTATGTTAAAAAAAAATCTGTGGATTTCTGCAATGATGGCCTTCGAAAGGTCAATAAACACTGGAAAAAATGTATAACTCTGGATGGTGACTATCTAGAAATAATTCGAGATAAAAACCAACGTTTTTATATGGTGGCAAAGTTTATTAAAGAAAATTATTGAAATGTTAGTTAAAACTTGTCGCAAATATTTAAATATTACATTATTAGGCAAGTAAGAACGGTTCCCAAAATTTCAGAGCTCTAGTTTGATGGGAAGTTGGTTAAATTAACGATCGAAAATTTGATGACACACTGATACACACACAGACAAATACACACCAAGTGAAATACATAAAAATGTTAAAACTAACTAAAATTAATAAATTCATCCGGTAAATTAAATGGTTGGAATGCAGTTTAACCCAACCACCCTTGGCGACAAGAATTATTTGGCGGTATTTTGCCAAATGTGGCTACCCTGGTCCGTTTTACGGACTTATCGTTCAGCCAAAAAAAAAAAATCGCCAAGTTTGATGCCAATTTTTGAAATCACACCAAGTGGTTGGGATATACTGCATTATTAAAGAAAATATTAGTTAAAATTTGTCGCAAATGTCTAAATATTGCATTGTTAGGCGAGTACGAACCATTCTCAAAGTTTCAAAGCTCTACCTTCATGGGAAGTTGGTTAAATTAACGATCGAAAATTTGATGACACACACACACATACCAAGTGAAATTCAGAAAAACGTTGTAAAATACTATTAAATAAAAGAATAACAAATAAAAAAACAATTAAGAATAATAAATAAAAATTAAATTTCTATTTCGATTGATTTTGTGATAATCAAAACTTTTACGATGCTCAGGAACAATAATTAAAACTTTATGATACTGCGTTATTCTTATTAAAACGTTTTTCTGAATTTCACTTGGTGTGTGTGTGTGTGTGTGTGTCATCAAATTTTCGATCGTTAATTTAACCAACTTCCCATCAAGCTAGAGCTTTGAAATTTTGGGAATCGTTCGTACTCGCCTAACAACGCAATATTTAGACATTTGCGACAAGTTTTAACTAATATTTTCTTTAATAATGCAGTTTAGCCCAAACACTTGGCGCGATTTTGGTATCCAGCTGGAGTTACGTGGTAGCCTGATTTGCTCAGCTAATCAGGCACACGAATTTTGGGATCTTCGATGCTCGCTAGCTGTATAATATTTGGACAATTTTAGATGGTTTGGCAATATTTTCAATACGGTTAAGCCCCAAACCCCACTTGGCGCGGATAAAGTCAGCGCAAACAGCGTTTGCTGAGCGTTAAATCGATGAAACAGACAAATTGTATTTGGCAAAATACCACTGAAATAATTCTTGTCATAAGAATTAAA
>BMAW01065886.1:71979-85024 GCA_019974015.1 Nephila pilipes
TAAACCTTTCCTGAATTCTGGTTCCCATTTTTTTTAATAGAATGACTTACAAACTTTCAAATGCATGTTTTGATTTTATGAGTATTATGAATTTCTTAATATGCTCACAAATGTATCTTTTTAAGTAAATTTTAAAGTTAAAAATAACTAACAGTTTTAACTAATATTTCAATAATTTTCTTTAATAAACTTTGCTACCATATAAAAACGTTATTTTTAAAAACGTTGGTTTTTATATCGAATTATTTTACATTACTTCAGTCTTTAGCATCCACAAATCAAAGAAATCAATAACTGTAATATTATATACATAAGGATCAATTCATAAGCAGAATGAATTTTATCCAGATATCTCGGTTTTTTCATAGTAATAGTGACAACTCTACGATTCATCCTCGTATTTTAAAACGTTTTTTACAACGTTTTTCTGAATTTCACTTGGTGTGTGTGTGTGTGTGTGTGTGTGAGTGTGTGTGTGTGTCATCAAATTTTCGATCGTTAATTTAACCAACTTCCCATCAAGCTAGAGCTTTGAAATTTTGGGAATCGTTCGTACTCGCCTAACAATGCAATATTTAGACATTTGCGATAAGTTTTAATTAATATTTTCTTTAATAATGCAGTTTAGCCCAATCACTTGGCGCGATTTCAAAAATTTGCTCCAAACTTGGCTGGTTTTTATTTATTATTATTATTATTTTATTTTTTGTTTAACTTAAGTCCGTAAAACGGAACAGGGTAGCCACATTTAGCAAAATATCGCTAAGTAATTCTTGTCGCCAAGAGTGGTTGGGTAAAAATGCATTCCATTCATTTAATTTACCGGATGAATTAATTAATTTTAGTTAGTTTTAACGTTTTTATGTATTTCACTTGGTGTGTATCTGTCTGTGTGTGTATCACTGTGCCATCAAGTTTTCTATCGTTAATTTAACCAACTTCCCAGCAAGCTAGAGCTCTGAAATTTTGGGAACTGTTCTTACTTGCCTAACAATGCAATATTTAGATATTTGCATCCAGTTTTAACTAATATTTCAATAATTTTTTTAATAAACTTTGCCGCCATATAAAAACGTTGTTTTTAAAAACGTTGGTTTTTAATTCGAATTATCTGAATTTCACTTGGTGTGTGTGTGTGTGTGTGTCATCAAATTTTCGATCGTTAATTTAACCAACTTCCCATCAAGCTAGAAATCTGAAACCTTGGGAATCGTTCTCACTAGCCTAACAATACGATATTTGGACATTTGCGACAAGTTTTAGCTAGTATTTTCTTCAATAATGCAGTTTATCCCAACCACTTGGCGCGATTTCAAAAATTGGCATCAAACTTGGCGATTTTTTTGTTTGGCTGAACGTTAAGTCCGTAAAACGGACCAGGGTAGCCACATTTGGCAAAATACTGCCAAATAATTCTTGTCGCCAAGAGTGATTGGGTTAAACTGCATTCCAACCATTTAATTTACCGAATTAATTAATTAATTTTAGTTACTTTTAACGTTTTTATGTATTTCACTTGGTTCGTGTTTCTCTCTCTCTCTGTGTGTGTCATCAAATTTTCTATCGTTAAATTAACCAACTTCCCATCAAGCTAGAGTTCTGAAATTTCGGGAACCGTTCTTACTTGCCTAACAATGCAATATTTAGATATTTGCGACCAGTTTTAACTAATATTTCAATAATCTTTCTTAATAAATTTTGCCACTATATAAAAACGTTGTTTTTAAAAACGTTGGTTTTTATCTCGAATTATTTTTTAATATTTATCTAACCATAACACTTTAAGCAACAAAGTAATAAAACGCAATTAGAAGTAAGAGAATGTATTTCATTGACTTAGATTATTTAAAGTATTAAAGTATCCATTAATTAATATCTCTTGTTTTTATGGTTTACTTTATTCAGGCGAATTTTTTTTTCAAATAATTAAGTTCATGCAGTTAATTTCCCATCTTTAATAAATTTGTGTCTACTGATTTCGCAAAAATAATAATAAATAAATTTAAGTCTTTAATTTATAATACTGAAAACAAGTGCACAATAATAAACTCAGATGGAATTTTTGGTTATGAATGTTTGTTTGTTTTTTCATTTAGAATGAATAATTTGTATTGGCTTTAGATTATCGTTACAATGACAATATTTCTGTGATCCTTCTCAAAGACTACTTAAATTCTGAATTTAAGCAATTAATATGACTTTTCAAATAGATTGTTGAGTAAGTGAATTTTATCAACATCTGGAATTTTGTTACAAATTCCACTTACGTCATTTTAAAATACATCGATTTCAATTTCTTTTTTTGAAACTAGCTTTCAGATAAGATACGTCTTGTTTTATTTTTAATTGATGAAACAAGTTGTAAATTTGCTGAAATATTAATAGAATTTAATACTTGATATTTGCTTACGTTTTAGATGAAGAGTTTCGCATGTCAGAAAGTTTTATAGAACTACTTCTTCAAGATGTGCGTCAGGCCAAAAGACAGCTACTTTTACTTCAAGAAACCGTAAGTTACACCTGAACATTTTCTTGGGTATAAAATCGCTCAAGTATATTTTTATAACATTACAAATGGAAAATGAATAAAGAAAAAGAAGTAGACGATAAGGTTTTCTTTTACTTTAAAGTATTTCTAATATGTGTTGCTTACATCTGTAGATTCTTTTTAATCCTGAAAAAAATGCAAAAGAGAGCGAATGATTAACCATTGTCAATGTTTATATTTATTTTTGCGAACCTTATTTCGCACTAATGAATTCCAAAGAAAAAGAAGTTTGAGATCATTAACTATATTCCTGAAAGAAGATCATATTATATTATATTTCTGAAAGAAGATCATGGCTCATGGATCAGGCTCAGTGTGCCTTATACTTATTCCAGGTTATAACAAAAAAATTTGAATAGCTTTATTTATTTTATTCTTACGTTAGCCGAGACAACACATTTTACACCTTTTATAACTCCCCTTAACCATCTTTTTCCTTGCTTCCCCCCCCCCCTCGTCCTTCGCTTATTTGAACAAGCGCTGTTAAGTATTTAAAAGCTTGGAAGCAAAAGAAACTTTCGAATTAAAAAAAATTATTTGGCTTTACATCCATTATTTTTGATACATTTTTTAAATAACAAGTAAGATTCACAGGACTCATTTGCATACTCTTGACAATGCAAAACTGAGCATTTCCGTTCAACTAACCTCTGAGACTATTTTATTATGATGTTTGTTATGAGAACCTCGCCTTATGAAAGAACCATGATATATGTAAATGATATTTCCTATATAATAATAATTGTGATGAATATGACAAAGGAGATAAGGGGAAAGAGAGTTAGAGGAATTATAGAGATCCATAGAAACACTTTACTGGTTAAAGCGACTATGAGGCGGTTTACTAAGCGTGTATACCTCTGCCTTCACTAGAAGTGTACTTGAAATGGATCCAGATATTTGAAGTCGACTACTTGTAGTTCAATCCATTAATATAATAATTGTTTAAAGACTTGATTAGTCGACCACATCACATTATTAATTTACTTTGATACTGTTTATACAAAGTGTGAATAAAGTAATTAAAGGTTTTATTGCTAATCATTATTGCGGAATTATATTTCTTAATCACAATTATTACAATTCATTACAAAACTAATAATGAATCACGATTCGTTTGCCTTTTCGATCTCTCTTTGTACCGAATTCTTTACATATTCTTCTCTTACGTGTTTTAATACTTTCCGGGTTTCGCTGCTATTACCAATTTCGATTCAGTTGATACTGAAATATTTTCTTTTCTATTTTTATATTGGTGTGAGGTTTAGTCAGCTGTTTTCAAAGTTCCTGTAGGAATTTTTTTTTCACAGCGTTTTTTGATTGTAAGAATTTTTATGCTTAAAAACAACAAATGCATGTAATTCAGACAGATCAATTACAAGGTGTTACGAAATTCAAGGGAAAAAATCTGAACAATCCATTTTTACCATGCAACACACAGGCGAAGAGCAAGTGGTGAACCGCTGTAATGAAAAACCCAAAGCACGAGTTTTCTTACACATCCTCATTTCTTTCGTAGATTTCAAATTTCATATATATGGCGAAGTACAGTTATTAGTAAAGGGTCATGCCTCCTGAATTTACGCTCTCCATCACAGCGCCGTCTAGCGGTTAACCGCTTACTCTCCGTCTATGCAATGTTAGATGAAAATTGCTAGTTTAGAAGCTTTCTATCACCCCTTAAATTTTTTTCTTTTGAGTTTCGAAACATCCTGTATAATATAAACCCAAAGACTGCCTCCTAGTTTCCCCTTTGAATATATAACCTGCGACTAATTCACTAATAATATCTACTACACATTTTTTTTTTTTTTTTTTTTTTTTCCAATGTAAAATTTTGTCTGATTTCTTTCTTTTCTTATCTGAATTCTTAGCCTCATGATGTGTATTTGAAAGAGGAATTACCGATTTTTTTTTTTTTTTTAAAAACATAAGAAAAGATTCATATCTGGTTTAAAACCGAATAAAGAAAAAAAATGTTCCTCTATCACGGGATATTTATTTTTTTATGCATTTCTATGAATATTAGTAATATAGGTTTCTTAGACTCAGTCAGGTGAAATGTCATTTTCTTACTTAGACGAGAAAAAAAATTCTGCAAGTTTCAAAAAGTTGTTAAGCAAAAAATATTTATCTATTTGAAGAACACTTAAAAAATTAGTTAGTATAATTAAAACCAATGTGATCTATCTAGAAACGAATAATAGAAATAGGAAGATTAGATCCAGTTAGAGCAGCAATATTAAGGAATTTTTTTAAAAAATTGCCGATTCGTTATAAAATTTATTTTGAAATGATCTTAAGCAAAATATCAGTTCAATAAAGAATTAAATAAAATTAAATATATACTAAATCTCCTTCCAACTCTTTCAAAGAGTTTTTACTTTTAATAAGTAATTGTTGTTTCATAAAACACTCCGAACATAAGCATGCTTCATATACCAAATTTAATCCAAACTTAACATCACTAGATACAGAGTCAGCTCGACATTAAAATCCCACATTATTCTCTGACTCAATAATTACGTTATGGTACAGCAGTGACATAAATGGGGGAAATAAT
Organism: Nephila pilipes; assembly: GCA_019974015.1. Lineage (NCBI taxonomy): Eukaryota > Metazoa > Arthropoda > Arachnida > Araneae > Nephilidae > Nephila > Nephila pilipes. The sequence continues at coordinate 77,091 of BMAW01065886.1, forward strand.
CTACAATTTTTCACTTTTACATTGAAGATTGTAACATTTTTTAACCTCATCAGGAATAAAATTATTTTGAATTGCATATTACGTCTCTGAAGAAATTTGAAAATAGTCATTCATTTTTTTTAAGTGCAAAGTTTATTTATTTTGAAAACTGTCAACTAAAGAATACTTATATTCAAAGAAATTTTTTTTGAAAAACTGAAAGTTTATTTACAAAATTCTCTTACAAAATTTGTCCGACATATATGTTTTCAATTATAGTTTTGATTAAATCCATTTATTTTAAGCAATTTTGTTAGAAGTTTTTTGTGTAAATTTGTTCACTAGAATTATTGTACATTATTATCACCTATATCTCATAAACGCATAATGTAAATAAAATTTTCATTGTACATATTATAATTGTATTTTGGAGGAAAGAGATATTCATCTGAGTAAAAATTATAAGTTTTTTTAAGGAATCGCACGCAAAGCGTGTGGCACATCATGGTCATTCAATGACAATCCAGTATTTTATTCAAAAAACACACCTTTCGTTTACAATAAAAAGTGATTCAAGGTCAAACGTGTAGAAAAGTAACACCGGGTGCAGAATTTCAAACCATTGTCATTTTGTGATTGCTTCCGCCTAGAAAATAACGAACAGAGAACATGAATATTTTCCTCTTTAATTTATATCAAAATACATTTAAGCAAGAGCATGTTGTATTCCTTTGATTCATTTGAAGCAAATCATAACTTGTTTTAGGCAGTGAAGCGATTGTTAGAAATGGGGGGGGGGAGCTTAAAATTTACAGGAGGCAAAAAGTAACTGTGGGCTCAGGAAATATATGGGTTTGACACACACACAACATTTAAAAATTTAACTACAAAATCAAATGTGTTTTACGTTTTTTGAGTGAATTTAGACAAAAAAATAAAACTTGATCGTCAAAACAAAATTTACTGTGGTTTAGTTTTAAAACTAGTGTGTAATTGTTTTCTTGAAATTTTGATTATTACTAAACAATAAAACTTTCATTAAACAAACAACAATACACATATATAACAATAATATGCAAATATTTCGAGAAATCTAAAAAGATCAGTAAAAATTTAATTTACAAAAATGTATGGTTAGTTCAAAAGAGAAACATCAGCAAATGATAATTTGCCAAAATCTAACCAACGAGTTTACTTAAGATTTTGTTTTATACCCCATTACACTGCAAAATATGAATTTTTTTTTAAATTACTATTGTAAAATACTTGTGCTAAATAACAATTACTCATAAGTAGGTGTCATAGCACGCAACACAATCTTATGCATAAAATTTAAAGTTTGTTTGTCCATTATACAAATCCACACCTTTAATCGTATTATTCCAACATTTTTAAGATATTCACAGGTGTGTGGAAGAAACCGTAAGTATATTCCAGACTAAAAAAAAGTTTCAAATGTAACTTTTTTTGCGACATTTTTAACTCTCTGTCTTATTTTCATCATTTTTCCATGCTTCTCAGCAATTGTAGTAATTTTTGCTCAAACCTTTTCTGCTCAAAAGAGACGAATTTTAATGAGAATTTCAATGCAATTTGATTTCTTTTTCTTAAATCGGTTTAAAAGATAACGGATCCATAATTAGTTTTTGTTTGTGTGCGTGCGTGCGTGCGTGAATGGACTGCATAGCGCAAATTTGGAATAACACAGAAGCACGAAATTTGGTACGCTGAAACTGCGGGTGCTGATGGTGTGTACATCGAAGAGAGTTTTTCGAAATTTGCTGTTGAGTTTTTTTGAAATTCACTGCTTCAGTGAGAGATAAGCAAGATTTTGTCTCCACTAAGCATAAAGTTGGCACAAACAAAGCTTACAAAACAAATTAACTAACAAAATCAAAAATTTAAAAGGGAAATCCTCTAAGACGTTAAAAAGGTTTTAAACAAAATTTAAAAATACAAGGAAACAGAATAAAGCAAAGCCATCTATCAATCTATTTCGTAACTAAATCCTATATATATATATAATATTTTCTTATGTTATAGATTCAATCCGGGATCTTTTGAATCCTACTTCATGTGTGTGTCTATATATAGACACATGAAATAGGATTCAAAAGATCTCGGATTGAGTCTATAACTTAAGAAAATATTACCATTTAAACTGTTGTAGCTCACCCTCCTTCGAAATAAGACCCTTGAGCAATAACACACTTTTGTCATCGCTTATAACGATCATTGAAACATTTCTGGAATCAATTTTTATCCATCTCCTTTAATTCAGCCTGCGATGTATTTTTATCTTCAGCTGTGGATTGAAATCGACGACCTTGCAAGAGACGGGCCAGTTCAGGAAATAGGCTGAAGTCACAAGGGACGGGATACGGGAAATAAGGAGGATATGGCAAAACAGTTTTTTTCATTTCCGCAAGAAAGTCAATGACAAGGAGGGATCGTTGTGCAGGAGCGTTGTCATGCAAAAGCACCCATGACTGCTCAGCCCACTCTCTTTTTTGGGATCGATTTACGCAAACGAAGCAGGATGTCTACCTAAAGTTCTTTGTTAACACCTCTAGCATGACCTTCCCTTTAGAGCGATCTTTGCGGAATTTTTGCTTGTGCATGGAGATCGTGGGGATTTCCACATTGCCCATGCTCTCTTAGATTGCGGGTCGTATAAGAAACACCATTTCTCATCTCCAGAAATAATTCTGCCAAATAGGGAAGGGTTTTTGTCAACAGCCGAGATTAAGTATCCCACTATTTCCATTCGAATTGCATTTTGGTCTTCGTTTAATAAGGGGGAAACGATGTGTTGACACACCCTATGTATGTTAAGATCCTTAGTCAGTATCAGTTGACATGTGGCCTCGGACGTCCCAGCTGATTCTACTATTTGCGCTTTTGTATAAAGCCTGTTCTTACGTACCGCCGCAGAAATCTTATCGATATTTTCAGCAGTGCGGGAAGTCTGCGGACTTGCAGAGTGTTCGTTGTCTTCTCTGAAACGTCGATGCTACCCAAAAGCTTACGTTCGCGATATTGTATCACTGCCGCACACATGCTTCAAATCTTCATAAGTCTCCGTAGCACTCTTTCAAAAACAAACACAAAATGTGATATACATTATCTGCTCAACAAACGCCATTTCTTTCAAATGCGTTTCGTGGCAAACCACCGAAACACGTGATTTTGAACAAACCACTTTTAGAAAAGATGGAGAACGTAATAACATAGAAACATTATCGTAGTCACTCTACTGCAAAAATTTTTCACGTTATAAGCTCATTTCGGGAACTATTGAAACCTACCTCGTATATTAAATATATATATATATATATATATATATATATATATATATATATTGATAACATGCGTGCACGTTTATTACTAACTGGAGCAAAAATGGTGTCATCAGTAGATGTGTCAGACATGTCTAGCACAACTATCGGCTTTGATTCAAATGAAGAATTTCGCTCGCTATTAACGGCCTCTTTTGGGTTTTTTTGCAGTTACAAAGTCAATTATTAGTGGCTGTTTTTTTAATGGTTTTTCATCTTGCTTATATAATTCTTGATTTCCTACTATAGAAGACTTAAGATTACGTTAAAATTTTAATGCACGCTCCCTGTAAGAATCATAAGTAAACTTTGCTCCATACTTGTAGCAAATTTTAAGCCCACGCGAATTAAATTAGCCGTGAATAGCTGAACTTCACCTTCGATTTCGTCATTAATGACTTAAATTATCGAAATGAAAAATGCATAGAAATTTGTAAAAAAAAAAAAAAAGATATCATACATGACAGAAATTGTTATTTTAAGTATATATTTCACGTTAATAACATGTTAAAACAATTAATTTTTTAAATTAAGCTAGTGAATATAGTCGAAACAGTGACAGGATGGATTTCCAGTTTGGTTGGAAACCGAAATGCTCCGTTCAAGTTGAAGTACAACGAAATAAAGAAAAAGTGATTATAAATTTCGGGTATTTCCTGTAACTTCAAAATACAAAGTAAACAACCCATAAAGTAAAACAAGTCACTCACACATGTGTGGACATAAATCGATTGTCTTCTGATTACACAGTCAAAATCAGATTAAAAAATGGTTTTTGGGGAGATTAGTGCGAGAACAAAAAAAATCGTGCAAAAAGTATTTTGGTGAACCGTGTTATTTCAAAACCGTGTAAAAAAAGAGTTGGGTATATATATATATATATATATATATATATATATATAACAAAATAAATGAAGAAAATATAATATAGGGGGAAAAAATTAGAAAGAAAGAAGGAGGAAAAATAAATTAAAAAAATCTTTAACAAAATTCAAGAATTATAACAACAAAAATCCTTTAACCATTTTTATATTTTATTATTTCTTATATTTTAAGTTCTCTTCAAAAAATTAATAGAATAATCAGCTTTATCATTAGTAGAAAAGAAATTATTTATTTTATTTTAAATATTGGAAGGCGAACTAATTTGATATTTCCTAGCAAAAAAATTGTATAAAATTTTTCTTAAAATACTTACACTTAAATTGCAATTAAAGAAATGAACTTAATTAATATGGAGATTATAATTATACCTCTTGTCATATATATATTAATAACAATCATATTATTCTCAATTTTTAAATTAACATCCAAAAATTCTGTTTCAAATGTGTTTGTATTAGTTTTAATCAAATTTAAGTAAGAAGGATAAAAAGATAAATCCGCTTTAACTTTTGGGTTTGGTTTGAGTTTTAAATGTTAATAACTCAAATTAGCATAAAGTTCTTTACAAATAACAGAATAATTACCAATTGCCTTATCAATATAACAGATAATGAATTCAACTCGTATTTTTTATATAATCCCTGAAATCTAAAATCTTAGAGAGAGAGTGCTATCTTTAACCATAAAATTGAAATGCTCAAACTCCCCTATAATATTCTTTAAATACCTCAGTAGGTAAGTTATATTTAATAGCCAACTTAGTTAAAAAAAATTGTCAATATCTTCATTGATTATTCTTTTAATATAATTATTATTATCGAATTTATAATTCTGAAACCTGTTCCTTATTCATAATTTCTCTAAGATTTTTTCCCCTAAGAATACTTAGATTACCAGTAATCATATGTTGGTACTCTTTCATATATGTGTATTTTATAATCCTTACAATTACAAACACTCTTTTGCTCTGCCATTCTTTACAATTATTATAATTATAAATCAAACTCCCCATGTTTTTTATTTAAGCTTTTTTAATATCGATATTATTAATACGAATTAAATTTTTGTGCTTATTGTGAATAATGTTAAAACTTATATTATCATAGGATTTATTCATAAATCTAATACTGCTATATTCTATTTTTCTACAATCATATATATATATATAATTTTATATTTATAAAATAAATAATTACAAATGTTATAAAAAATATCCAGGCAAGTACTATTAATTTTACAAACTTTAAAAACAAAATCCCTTAGAATTTTAGTCTCTCTTTTCCTTTTCTTCAGAGCAAAAAGACAGTGTATATATATATATATATATATATATACATATATATTTATACACACATTTAATATTGAAATCATTATCAAATACTATGTTAGCATTTTTTCCTCCTTTAATAGCAACCATATCCTTCCAATTTCTCCTTTTATTTCTCCCTTCGAGTTTTTCTTTTTCAATCAAAATTATTTGAAACATCAAGCATATTGTATAACTACAAATCCCGAAAAAATATTCCCTCTCTATTTGTTGTTATCTTGTTTAAGAACTTTAATTGTATCTTTATTAAAAATCATAGCATTAAGACCTTATGGGTATAAAGTATTTAAAAATTTAATACAATATTTTTTTCTAATCATTATCTTCTTTTATAATTAGGTACAACCTTAACGATAGCCAAGTCAACATTTTAAAATTAATGCGTAAAAAAGTGGCGAATTTCAATTTTATGATAGTTTTTACTATCCTTTTTGAAAATTATGCTTGCCATTGACAGAAAAATATTTTTATATTTAATTGCAAATATTAGGGAGTAGTGGAATTTTTCCTGTCATGAGACTAACGTAACTGTGACTGTGAGCTCACTGTAAGCGAATCCATTCTTGCGATAAAGCAGAATAAATTTTGAGCTGCACTTAATTTGAAATAATATTTTTGTATTGAGTGGATAATTAGATTTGAAACAATCTAAACTAACTTCAACTAATTAAAAATGTATTGGCGATATGAAAGAATTGTAACGCGACTGTGATTACATTCATAAAATAAAATTTAATATTCTTATACAAAAACTGATCTAGGAATGGCTTAAATTCATACATAGAGCGCCAATAAATATGCTGCTAAAGATATATAATGAAATGAAATCTTAACTTTCCCTAACAATTTAAAGACTGAGATATTCGTTTAAATTTCGTCATCTCCTCATTTGAAACCCTTACTAGTGGCCTATTGTGTAATATAATCTTATTAAATTGCTTCAAGACGGGGATACGTATCTTTATGAATACTTTTAAATCCACTTATTTATTCGGAAAACTAATGAATGTTCCTAGAATTAAAGGGGGGTGGGGAAGATAAGATTGATTGATTATTTATTAAGAGTCGCATTTAGAAGAAACATGAAGGCTATTGGCGATAGGCCCCGTAATTTTCAGCCTCGCTCAAGTGATGAAACGGACATTTAAGTCGGCTCTCCCCTCCCCTCTAAACTTCCACACCAAGCCAATGAGAGGATTGACGGCTTTAACGTCCATCAGCTCCGGTACACGGCAGATCATTAGTGGCATCAGGATTCAACCCCTCCCCACCACAAAAACAACACCGGACACGAATCGACGAACTCGGCTGCCACGCCCTCAAAAAAGGAAAAAAAAAAAAAAAAAAAAAAGAGCTTATAAATTAAATAGAAACAACACATGCATAGAATCTCCAGGATATCATGCCTGAAGCAGGAAAATGTGTCAATGTCATTTTACTTCTTTGAAGACGTTTTTATCCCGAACTTACTCTACTGAAACGGAACGAATACTGTCGGAATGTGTGACGTGTTAAATCGTGTGGAAAGTATAAAATCTCTTTCAAATTTGGGCAGAAAAGTAAGAGAACACAAGAATGTACAAGAAGAAAATTCTGCTGACTAGTCTATCAGATGTAAATTCGACAAACATGCAGTTCGAGGCTTAGAACAATATATATATATAATTCTGAGTTCCATTTTTTTTTCACTAGTTCAATTGACTTTCAAAATCCAATCAACGTGAAATCAAAACAATGAGAGAGTACAAGTAAGGGAACAATTTCCGTTTATTTGCAATCGTCTCGTGAGGCTTTACGCTCTGTCGCACCGCATGACATCAGGGACAGTGCACTCAATTCAGATTCTTTAACAGACGATTCAGCGTGATTGCACTCAAATAACACATCAAGAAAGAAATCTGGAAATGGAAGGAAAAAAAGTAATATCTCTCTTTATTTTTGGCTACATTGTTACTTCAAATATTGCAACCAGTAAAACCAGTAACGAAATTTTTTAAAAATTCGACTACGTTTACACACACACACACGTTTTGTTGAAACAATTGCTATCACAATGAAACCACGTTATTAAGCGAGCCATTTGATTGTACCTTAAAAATATCAAAAATGATGGTAAAATAAAGAATTTCAGAGGGGATATTTTTTAGCTTCGGATAACAACAATTGATTAATTGATTTATGGGATATAGAGCAACAAAGGGGCTATTATCCTCTAAGACAACAGTAATTTTGGTGAAAATAATTCCCATTAATGAAATGAAGTACGAGTTGTTAAAAATAAAGTTAAAGTCGTTGAGAAATGAAATTACATTGTTGTTCAAACAATCTGGCCTTAAAAGCTACACCTATTAGTGAACGACAAAACAAAATTATATATATATATATATATATATATATATATATAT